>JAUZSV010434700.1:0-10129 GCA_034780495.1 Parotocinclus cesarpintoi | reverse complement strand
CACAACTTTTTTAATTTCCTGACCTTTGATAAAAGCATAAATTCTCCCAGGGATCCCAAAAATCCTCTCATAAATCGCTGATCTTAAATCGCTTCTTTTTCTTATTCACGATCACGTTCTTTGGTCCGATTAAGCAGAATTTTGGTCCAAATAAGCAAATAATATTACATGTATATAATGGGATTTGTTTTGCTAATTTAAGATTTGGTCCGAACAAGCGGCTGGTCCAATTAACCGGATCTGACTGTAATTTGTCGCAATTGTATGTTGTTGAAATATATCGCCAAATATATTGTTATCGCAAAAGTACACTTAAATATCGTGATATTATTTTAGGACCATAATCGCCTACCCCTACTCTCTATCGCGTTTTGGAATAACATGCTTCAGCTGAATTATTAATACTCGTCAGCACATATGTGGCGAGTTCACACTTAAAGCTCAAAGACACACACCAGCTCTGCAACAGGTATACAATTGGTAACCAAGCCGAACCTGTTCTGAGAGCTTGGCTCAAAACGTTCTCAGACATGCAGCCCTGGTGACAAGCCAAGAACGAGGGAGTACTGTTACTTCTGTCTGATACACTGTGTATCTAACGTCTCTTCTAAAATATAAGAAAGCTACTGAACACAGCAATCTGCCACCTGCCATGCAACCAGTGCCACATGATGACCAAAACCACCAGGCATATGGATGAGGCCATGGAGACAGACAGATGAAGATGCCCTTGATGATGACCCTTTTATGTCTGAATATCCTAAGGCCAGACTTTTTTAATTGCTTGGGTTTTTTTTTTTGATAGTTCTTTAATTTTTAGCACTTTTCAATTTCTCAAGGACTATGTGGAATCAATACAAGGAAGGAGGAAGAAATAAAAATATATTTTTATTTTAAAATAAAATTTATTTAACCTACAATTAAATTAAAGTGAATCTGGAAAATAAATTGAATTAAGAGAACAAAACCATTGGCTTTCCACTGGAGGGTGGAAAAAGCTAAAAAAAAAAATAAAAAAAAAAAATAAAAATATATATATATATATATATATATTTATTTATTTCAACCATTGGTGCTATGGCGGATCCGTGAAATATCCCAAAAAAAAAAATATGCTACTTTATTTATGCAAGCTACCACACCTGGCAATAAGGTGAAGGAAGATGAATAGAACTGTTTTAGCACAGATTACACGAGGGAAGGAAACAATTGTCAAGTTTGATATCCTGGCTCCGGAGCAAGGCAAGACTGGCAGTAACAGCCTGAGTTGGCTGTGGTGCCAACTTCAAATTGGGAAGACTGTGGAGGAGTTGTGGGGGGTGTTACTAGCCAAGAGACCAGATGCCAAATCCCAACAACAACTCTGTTTAACTTCTTATTTTCCACCTCAGACAATTGACTCAGTCTCAATGTTATACAAATACAAAAAGTGCAATTCAAAAGGCTGCTCAAAATGCTTTAAAGACACTATTTCTGGATTTTAACTCGTACCATGGGAACCACAATATTAAAATGACATAATTGACTTTTAATTTGAAAAACAACAGCTTTCAAAATGGGAATTATGAGTTACAGACCCATACTTCACAATTCTACATTGGTCAAGTATGAAGCATAAGCTCCTGTTGATACCTTGTGGTCACATGATCTAAATATGGAAGCCACCATGGCAGAAAGCATGAGGCTGGCTCATTAAGCTAGCCTACAATGCAAACTGACGTTTCATCTCATGTGAGTACAATTTGTGTAGCAATGTACAACTAATGGGCTCTGTTTTAACATACATGCCTGCTTTTGGTTGCTTACTTCTCATTTGATAACACACTGCACAAACAACTGTGTGTGAGACATGGCTAATGTGAAAGCAAGCAGATGTATCCCAGACAAACAAATGAAAAGACTGGAAATCTAAGCACAGACTGTTATAACTTGCATTTTTTTTTACTTTAATGTGTCATTAAATGGAATGGCACAGTGGTTTCCACTGTTGTCTCACAGCTTGAGCACCCCAGGTTTGAGTCCCAGCCTGGCTACGGCTTGCATGCAGTTTTCCCAGTGTCTGCCTAGCTTGCCTTGCACTCCCATTTCCTGCAAGACATATGTCGACTGGCTTTTCTAAAGTGTCATAGTTTAAGTCAGTCACTGTGTGTATGCAAAGAAATAGGATTTATAATACCAATAATTATTCTCTCTCTGTTATAATAAATATATGAATGGCTTGTACTCCACCCTCAGTTTGAATCTCACATTGCTTCATCCATGCAGACAAAGATGCATCCTTCTTCTTCAACCTTCTCCTTTAAAAAAGCCTTCTTATTTTAATGGACCTCTTTGTGTCAATACGTTAAATTAATGCCCAGCTCAGAGTTTGAACTCAGTTCCTCAGAAACTACTGGTTTCAGAAGTTGAGTCTTATGGGTGGGGCCATCGCATTAGCCTAGCTAATATATAGCAACACTCACAGCATACAGGTAATTTTTCCAATGTAAGAAAAATGACCTGCATGCTGTGAGTTTTAAAAATGTAAAGGGGTTTAGTACATTCTAAAAGTAAATACCTTAATAAAAGTTACAATAACCTAAACAAACAATAGTTTGTTGCATCAATACACATGTTGACATTAGCATGTTTAAAGTCTGATCTATATTAATCATCTGTGAATATAAGTAACACAATTTACTGTTTCCTCTGCTATGCTATGCGTTTCCTAAAACTTTGTCATAAATAAAGAGTAATTGAGAATAAGTGGTAGTTCAGTAAAGCACAATTGGGAAAAACTGTCCAAAAAAACACACACAGCAGTATGTGCTTAAGTTATTGTTTCTAAAGTTTTGTGAAAGTGTGGTGATAGCATAATTCAGGTACAAGGTCATGGTGTTTCCTGCTACAGCTTGCACAAAGCAAGATTAATAAAAATAAATGGTGATGATCAAATACAATTGTTTAAGTAGTTGTTAAAAATACAATAATCACAATTTAGCAATGTGTTGATAAAACAAATCAATTACATTTAAACAAATGCTCCATTCACTTGAAATAACCGAATCTGCTATAGCCAGTTCTCAGCTAAATTAACTTTCATATCACTTAAATAAGGATGTTTCTATATTTTGCCTTTCACTTTGTTAACCCTGCTTAAGATGGTGCTGGTCTTTTGGAGCTCAGGGATTCACAGGGTACAGATGAGCATGTACCGGTACTCTAAACAGAGCAGGGTTGGGGGCCGTAGCCATGCCTGTGTGATGTCTGATCCTGCAGGATGGCATCATCAGGTCTCAAACCATTTTTTAAATACATAAATTTAATGACGTAGTGGTGTAAAACTATTTTATAGTAAAACTGTCATATACATTTAAACATGATTCTCAAACAATGTATTTAGCGGTTGTTTTTAGCAATTATGTTGTTTCTACATTTGTTCAATTACTGAAAAACTGAATTCAAATTTGTAGAGGCACACTGATAGCTGCCTAAGCATCAAGAAAAGCCCACCCCTCCAAACCTGCATACACAGTTATATTCTGGAGTGAGGGTCTGTAGCTGCTCATATCAAATTTAAAACATTGATGCTTCCCTACAAGCAAAGATGCTACTACCTGTCTGAAGGCAGGCATTGATTAAACCCTGCTCCTCACACCCTTGGAGCCAATAGTGCAGCTTAACTTGACCCACCATCCCTCAAAACTCATGGAGCACAAGCATCAACGTTCTGTTGTGTATCTGCAATGATGTAGTGGATTGAACTTTCCTTTGAATCTTCAAACTGGGGCTGAGCATTTGAATTAGATCCTACCTTGCATTTTGCAAAAATAAATGTACTTTCTGTACCCAGGTGTAGACCTGATCTAGAGATGTTTGCCAAAGAGACTACAAAGCACTTCTTTGGATAAGGGCATGTGCAAAGGGTCAACTCATAATAATTCCATCCACATAGATACAGTAATACTCGGTGCAGCAATGAGTTCACCAACAGCTTTAATAATGAATACCACTGATCAGATTCTCTGAATAACGATGGATATATTGGATTTAACTGGATTTATTTAACTGCGTACTGTTATTAATTGGATCTGTATTACAGGTGGAATATTAAATTGAAACAGCCGTGGTTCGTGCAATGTGATGGTAGCGGGAATTCAACTGAGCAGGGCTGAGTAGTGTGTACAAGCCTGCATTAAGTGTTTATTTGCCTAATTATGTAGTGTTAATTAAGTTGGAAGCTTTCTCCATTAAGGCAGAACACTAGCATCTGCTGCACAGTACTGGGGGAGTGAGCAACAGCGCCTGCGAATCCAAGACGTTGCGGCCAGAATTCACGCCAAACACAGCTAGCGAAGAAGCATGCATGACTTTAGTGGACCAATTAATGAAGTGATGTGAGAAGGGGAGGCCAGTGGGACAGGACAAAGTGCTGGCATCTGGGTCTGCAGCCCATTAAAAGAGACTATTCTGCTGTTTGAACACCCATAAAAGGTTCATTAAAAAAAAGGGAGGACTCGTTTAACACTTCCCTATTGTGTACTACCTATTCCCACATCGCATGACTGTGACCACAGAGCAAGACTGGCCAATAAATGTTTTATAGTTGTACAGTCACAGGACAGTTGCCTTACTCTCCCAACATCCCAAGGCACCAATCGGACGCAATTAAAAAGGGATCATGCAAGTGGAACAATTGGCCGAATGCACCTTGGAGACCCCTCTTCTAGGAAGAACGGAGCCCATAATGTTTTTTTAACATAAATATTTGTTGGATTAAATGACAGGTGGTGGAATGGTAAAATCTGAAAGGGGTAGCCAAAGGAATTAATCATGACTGACTGTGCCAAATCCCATAATGTTGATCACTGGGAATTTTTAATCATCTGCCTTTTTCTTTAAGATGTACCCTCCCTGGTGGTGTGCTTAATGTGTAATTTTGTCAAACTAGAGTTCTTCCAGGCTCAAAGCAGCCAGGAGTCATGTTAGCAGACCTCCATTAGCGCTTAGCAGTCACCTAAGACCTTAGTCACTCAAGCAGCAAATATCCCTTTAGCTATAAAGGTGCACAAGTATCATGCTGTCACTCTCTGTCTTACTCTTACTTGCTCACTTTTTATCTCTTACTCTATCTACCTTAGAGTCACACTTTTTCCCCACTCGTTCTTCCTCTAACTTGCCTTTCCCTAACCTCTTGTCGTTGCTGTTTTCTGCCTTTCCTTCCTGCTCTTAACACCTCTGCTTTCCTCGGTCTGCCCAACAGAAATATAGATGAAGTGTAGAATGTTGTGGAGTGTTCTAAGTGACTGCAGAAGTGTGTACACAAGGCAGGGTCTACAGCTTTGCTTTCCCACACTGAGACTGGAGAGCTCAGCCAAGCACTGTTAAATAAGACATTGCTCAAATGATGAAACCATTTTTAAAAATGGTGATATGAGGTGGTGAATAAGGCTGAAACTCTTTTAAAATAAATATAGCCTGCAATCTAGTAATGAATTAACCCTTCGCATTGGATTGGTTATGAATGCAATGCCAGTTTAAATCAGGGTTAATTAAACTGTGGAAATTCTACCATTAGCATTGCAATTTCAAATATTTCATACTTTTGTCATTGTCAAAAATGAGGGATCTTGATAGCAAGTCATTAGACAAGATGAGGGTGAAGACTGGAGATGGGGAGTTCGTGTAGCACTGTTCAACTCCTTCATCTCTAACACGGACGACCAAGAGTTCAATCTTTAATGTATAATAAAACATCATAAAAATTAAACCCACAAGATTTTGTTTCAAAATGCATCAGTACATTTAGGTACATTCCCCATGAAAAATTTATGTTGCCAGCAGGCTTCAGAAGTAGATTATTTATTATATATCGACATATGCTAATAAATATGCTTCGACATATTCAAAGTGCATGCCAAATTAAAAATTGATATTGCTTGTGGCCGTCAGACATAGAATATGCATGATGTGCTGTTACAGTCATTCAATACCGGCAGATTTGTTCCATGGGTTAGCATCCAACCTGCAGGCCTGAACATCTCTGAGAACAAAGTTTCCACATATTAAAAGAGCAGTTTATTGTATTTACGCACACTAGTCCAAATGATCTTAGTCAGGCTGTCTGAATGGTAGTCATTATTACAGGTAAGCGTGGTTACAATAACTCCAGACCTTGTGGTCGTAAACAGCCAGGCAACACTGTGGACCCATGAGCAGAGGCAGGATTTGAAAAGCAGAAGTGTGTGGGTGTGTGTTTAGCTTATAATTTATTATAAATAATTTAGCGTATTTCTTATTATTATTGTGAATTTCCATAAATTACAATGTGTAAACCAGTTTTGTTTTTATGCAGTATCTCTAATACATTTACACACAGGTTTTCTTAAGAAAATATCCTTTATACTTACACTACAGCAGCATAAATAGACTGTGTGTGGTAATGTCCAGTCAACATTGATTTTGGTCAATGGCCTGTTTCACAGAACGTGAAACCTGTACTGTAAAGAAGTGATTCAAAGATTGGAGGAAGCCATTTTCTTTAGTATTATCTTTATCTAAAGCACTTTATACTTTGAATACTCCCATGTGATCATTTGAAATAAGACTTAATTAATACTGATCCTGCTACTCCAACCCGATCGCATATTAATAAGGTCTCCTGAAACTTGCAGTTTAACTGGAAATAAGTGCACAGAATGAGTACAGAGTCAAACCCAGATATTTTATTATTATTTTACACATGTGGCTGCTAAATGGTTTGGTTCACTAAAGGTATAATGTCTTTTTATATTCCTGTTGATTTTGTTCATACAAGACTTTGTCCTGAATCTGTCCTAGCCTAAGAATATGATCTGACTGAACAGAATTAAAGAAGTCAGGATCATGTCAGATAAGCACTTACATTCAGAACTGGGTGTCTCAAACTGCAATTCATAACACAGAGAAAAGCATCTACGCTTTTGTACTTTATTGTGCTTTATTATTGCTATATATTTACATTTTACATTAACATTTACAGCATTTATCAGACGCCCTTATCCAGAGCAACTTACAACTTATGCAATCTTACAATCCAAGCAATAGTGGGTTAAGGGCCTTGCTCAAGGGCCCAACTGTGGCAGCTTGGCAGAGGTGGGATTTGAACCCTGGACCTACTAGTCTAAAGTCCAGTACCTTAACCGCTAGGCTACCACAATCCCAAACAAAACAATTCTTTAACAAAACAATACTTATTTTTTAAGGTCAGAAATTAATATTAGCAGGCTACGCCGGCCCTTTCTGAGGTCCTGGCCCGACTAACACAAACGATGAACTTTAGTGTAGCTTGCTGAGGTAAAGTTTTGGGTTGGGTGCATGTAGGATAAATCCAGTGAGCTACAATAATCCACTGAATTCAGTGTAGTACATTTTAATGTCCTCACAGGGGAATGGAGACAAACATGCACGTTCCAGGATTGGATTAGTGTTTGCACCATGTGCTCCCAAGTAAGTCCCTGAATAAATTTAGTTTTAGCTAAAGCTTATGGTAGTTTAGATTTAGATTGATATAGATTGATTTGAATATTTGATTGCAAATTTGGGCGTATGTTTTTTTAGAACCTTGTTGATGTTTAGACAGCTGACTGACCTGAAATCTGATATTGTGATCTGTGCTAATCAGGCACAGAAAATTTCAAAACTAAACCATTCTGAGAAAAAAGAATTGTTGTACATAGCCGGATAAGAAGTCTGTACCCAACTCATCCCGAACAGATTTAAAAAGAAAATAAACCCAAATGCATTATGTTTTTGTATGGTAGCTGCTGTGAATGAACTCTGATTCTGCACTCACAGGTGTGTCTCCTTGGTGTTCTTGACCGTTGCCAGATTTGTAGAACATCTGCAATGTCTGGTCAGTTATTCAAACTGGGAAAGACAAAATTCTACTGGGTTTGTATCCAGCTCATTTAATTCAATTTAATTCAAAATGTATTTATATAGCGCTTTTTACAATGGTGCATTGCCTCAAAGCAGCTTTACAATATTATATTACATTAAAGGCCAATCCCAAATTGAGCAAACCTAGGACGACAGTGGGAAGGGAAAAACTCCCTGAAAAAAAAGAAGGAAGAAACCTTGGGAAGACAATGGACCCGTCCTCCATGGGTGGCCTAGATATGAATTGAATAATTATGTTGTAGTAATAGTAAAATTAAGTAAATAGTACAATTAGTAATCAAATTCAAAATAAATTACAAAATAGATTTTCTCCTCAGCGGTAAGTTATTGGAGGCTAATAATAACTAAATGATGGTGGGACTGGTTTCTGCTGATGAAGACAAGTAGAGTGATGCATGAATTATTGATGATGATTTATTAAATCAAGTTTCCATTTTAATCCCACTTATTCTGGTCAGCGTTAGAGACTGGTCAGTTGGAGTGGTCCGGGTCTGTCCCAGAACTCAATGTTGACAGGTGAAAGAGGTCACTGGACAGGACACAACTACTTTAATTATACCACAAGCCCAGAAACTGCCGTTTTCAGTGCTCAGTTCTTACTGCTAAGTCACAGGAGCTATTAATAGCAGTAAACACCCATCAGGCATAACATTATGACCGCCTCCTTGTTTCTATGCTTATTGTCCATTTTATTTGTTTAACTTACCATATAGAAGCACTTTGTAGTTCTACAATTGTATTTCATCCATTCTTTCCATACTTGCTCATTCTCAGCACTGCAGTGACACTGACATGGTGATGGCTCAGACAAATTGAGTTCACATAACGTACTCTCTATTAAACATTTTTACATTTACAGTATTTAGCAGACGGCCTTATCCAGAGCGACTTACAAAAGTGCTTTAAGATATCAGTAACATAATCTGTTCTTCATAATAAGAAATCTAAACAAGAATACACTCTTGAAACTATAAAGGTTGTGTGTTTTTTTTAAGAAAAAAGAAAGACGAGGGTGGGGGATTTAGTTGAGCTAAGTGCGGAATAAATGGGTTTTCAAACGGCGTTAGAAGATAGCCAGAGACTCAGCTGTTTGAACATTGAGGGGAAGTTCATTCCACCACTTAGGAGCCAAAACACAGAAGAGTCCAGGTTTCCATTTTCGGCATTTTAGCAGACACCCTTATCCAGAGCTGATATAAGTTTTTTATAATATATATTAAATCTACAGTCTCACAATCCAAGCAATTGTGGGTTAAGAGCCTTGCTCAAGGCACCCAACTGTGGCAGCTTGGCAGAGGTGGGATTTGAACCCTGGACCTTCTGGTTCGGAGTCTGGCTCTTAAATATGGTAATTGCAACTGATAAAATGGACAATGAGTCAAATCAATTCAGATTTATTTTAATATAGCGCTGTCTAAAAGCAGTGTTAAAACTTTGGATTACCATCTAATATCAAGGGCCCTCCAAATTGAGCAAGTCTAGGGCCACAGTGGCCAGGAAAAACGTAAAAATGTACTCAAATGTATCTAGTCGTAGGTAGGTCGTAGTTGTAAGTAGTAATAGTTTAGAAAAATAGAAACTAAGTCAATATTAAGAGATTAAATCACAGATCTGGATCATGTAGTGCAGTACACAAAGTAACTGCAGGATCCTGCATCATTAGTGGGGGATGATGGAGAGAGTTCCTGCCCTCTGGCACGGTCTAGTCATGGTGGTGGTAGTGGGTGGAGTACAGAAACAAGGAGGTGGTCATAATGTTATGCCTGATCGTTGTATCTGATATAAGTTTTTTATAATATATATTAAATATACAGTTTAAGAATAGTGAGAATAAAAACTGTTAACGTAACAGATATGCACTGGCTGAAAAAGCATGACTGTTTAGTACAGCGTTGATAAAGCATTTGCACAATTAGTAACAGAAACATTAACACAAAAAAAACAACAAAAGAATAAAACAAAAATAATAAGTACAACAAAAATAAATAAAATAAAAGGAATATTAATGGCAATCGGTTGGATTTAGTACCTATCTGGCAACCCTGCGTATTATAACTATCTCTCTCTCTCTCCCTCTCTCTCTCTCTTTCTCTCTCTCTCTCTTTTCTCTCTCTCTCTCTCTCTCTCTCTCTCTCTCTCTCTCTCTCTCTCTCTCTCTCTCTCTCTCAACACAAAATCCCCTTTTATTCGTAAAGAAAAAAACACTCAA
>JAUZSV010434689.1:0-10129 GCA_034780495.1 Parotocinclus cesarpintoi | reverse complement strand
TCTGTATGCGCCGAAAACCACACTTGGCAGGTCTCCCCATGTTCAAACACAACCAGTTGTGCTTGTGGAAAGCCTGACCCAGCCAGAAGGCACCAGATATCATCTGACCATCTGATTGAGGGGTAATGAAGGTTACTTTTTAGCCTGCTTACTATTTCCCTGTAACTCTCGTAGTACATCCTGTGAATCATTCACCTAGTACAGATCACATACAGGTCGTTTGAAACCAAAGTGAGTCGTGATGCCATCACTAGTGTCTCCAGATCTCCAGATTGTAGGTGCTGTGAATGAGTCAGACGTATTGGTTCATCAGTGTACACTAGTCCCGGACCCTCGAACATGATTCATCGCCCGTATCACAGAGATGGCAGAAGGGGCAGTGGAAGCACTCTGTTTATCAACAAACAGGTCCTCATTAGATTATCTCTGCCTAATTAATTACCTAACCTTACATCGCCATGGGACTTGCACCTGTGCTTGTGTTCTAATGAGGTTCAGGTTCGCCACAATATGCTGGACAGCGTATGAACAATTTGGGTTCCAGTGTGTGAATGAATGGTATTTAAGCTCTGTGGGATAGTGCTGGGGGTCAGAGCAGGGACTGGAAATGACAGAAACCTTCTCATGAAAAAACCTGCAAAGGTACTTGAGAGAAACAATAACATTTTTAATGAGATTCTGGATAAAAACTTAAAAGCTTCTCAAATATTATGTGAAGGAAATCTTAATTATTTATTTAAAATTATCTAAAGAAAAAATATTTGTCTTATGTAGACTATGTTGAATTTTACAGCTTATAATATACAGTCGAGACAATTTTTTTAACTTGTATTTATGGTACTGTTTTTTTTTCCAGGGGCCAGCCAAATGGAGGAAAATATCAAACCAAACATTTAAAAAAATGTAGCAAACAAGAAATAGAGATGATTATGAAAAAAAACCCTACATGGAAAAGTATTGGTAATGAAACTGTTTAAAGTTTGATCAGTTTAAATACTTACCTTGTTACAAGTGTGCATTTATTGTAAGGCCAACATTTAAATATATATTTTTATAAGAACACCACTTAATCTTAGAATTGTTTTTAAGAAAGAAATTGTTATTTGTAGGTTTTATACTTATAAGAAAGAAGTGGTTTAAAGGATGACAATCTTTTTCAAACTTTTTTCTTAAGACTCAAATTAAGAAAAAAACACATTTCCGAATATTTTCTTCATGAAGAAATTCACGGATCCAGTCCTGGCTTTAAACCCTGCTTCCCCTTTAACATCACCTTTTTTTCTATTACAAATAGAGCAGACAAAATAATTTATTTATTCAAAATAAAAAGGAAACAGCAAAAATATTATTAACAGGCCTTGGTTATTTTGCTCTTAACCTAACTGTGCCACTTAAAAGTGCAAACTGGTTTCTGGAATGGAGCCATGAAGAATTAAGTTCTGAATGCAAAGGTACTAGCTAGATGTACCTAATACAGTGTCTGTTTCCTATTATCAGCTTAGATTAGTATAATACACCTACTTGTGTCTTTTAGAATACAGGATAAAAACCCTGGAGCAGTTAAACAGAAAACAGGAGGTGAACTCGGGTTCTGTTTGCTGCACCTGTAATCGTTACTGCAAATAAATGAAAATGTTCTCCATGTCTGTACAGTAGAAGAATCTTTACTTTGCAAGGAAAAAAAACACAAGCAATTGAGAAGTTACATCATCTAAATATGAGTCATTTTTTAAATGAATTATTTATTAATTTCTTATTGTTCCAAAGCGTATTATTTGCCACTTACTCTTATTAACGGAACATTGCATCAGATCAGTTCTGCCTTCTGTCTTCACTCTTCGCTCATGTTGACTCAATCCCTCAGGCTCAAGGACTCATCTTCCTTGCTCCACTTGATCTGATAAAGTGCTGAGACCCTTAAGGTGATTTGTTTGTGTGTAATGGGGGAGGGCGAGTCCACAAGGGCATATTAAATTGGATTGGAATGGGACCAGAGTCGTATTTGCCGTGCGAGTCTGTACAAGTAGCTCCAAGCATTCAGAATAATCAGTTAGAGTGAGTCAAAGCTTGTCAGGCTCAGGTTCATTTTATTCCAAGCAAGTGCACAGGGGATAGAGAGGGTTTGGGAATCGTAGTAAAAGCAGAGGGGTCTAAAGCAGTGGTTTCCAACCTTTTTTCTTTGGATAAAATATTGGGTGCACCCCCTGTGATGTTTGACTCCAGATTGGGAACCATGGGTCTAAAGCTCTAGTCCATCATGCTGTGGGTGGATGCACCATCATGCACGCACGACTAGCTGTACCTGAGGGACGTACCACCTCAACCCCCAACCCTGACTCAGCCTTGTAATAAACTGGCTCCCCAGCATGCTCAAGTAAATTTTAGAAATCCCCTTTCCTCAAAAAAACCAAACCATCATCACTGGACATACGGAAATAATCACACGTATACGTAACCCAGGAAGTTTAGGTTAGTAGACTAATGTTATTTATGTCATATATTTAATATTGTTTATTATTAGAATTATGATAGGAATCAACTGGACACGCACAAAATCAGTCTCCATTTACTTCCAAGCTGCAATTCTACACATGACCAGCAGAGGTCTCGGTTTGTTCAGCACCTAGGAAGGCCAGCTTTGAAGCCGTGGCTGTTTTGCTTAAGCCACAATAGAAATAAATCCTCTAACAATGGCTGTTGTGTAAGAAGGCGAGCAGTAATAGATTACAAAGTGCAGATTTAGCTGGTTATAATAATATATATAATCCGAAACAGGCAGGAGTGTTACTCCAATACACATGGCACACACTGTTCCTGCGATCTATCGCCTGCCCCCCTATAAAATAATGAATCTTAGGAATTGTTATGCAAACAAATTCAGAGAAATGTTGTCAAATCTGTTCAAGCGCTGAGTAATCCATTGGCATTAATATTCATCTGAGGATTGATGCTTTGTAAAACCAGGGCCACTTGAGGACTTTTGAGATGTTTGTTGCTGGCTCTGAAAACGCCTTGAATTTGTTGACTGACACAACCTTATCCCTCCAATAACAATATGTACAAAGCGCAGGATCGGATCGAGCAGAGGCAGATAGCGCAGCGCTCCTCGACAGAGATAAATAGCTGTAGCTCTGCTGACGGCTACTGAATTTACCTTCCAGCTCAAGTGCATTTAATGTTTTGATACACGCCTCACAACGTTTGCAGACATTTATCTCATAGATCGGAGCAGCCCAAGTTCACCTGATGTGCACACTTAATCTCTGGGAAGCTGCCAGGCTAAGTAGCTTGGCAGGGAGATGTGTTGTTGTTGAGCTAACGAGTCCTAGCACGCTATTCCCTGATGTAAGCACAGATAGCCAGGCTTATACGAGCTTTTTAAGGAACACATGATACGTCTTACACAGATTTGGATTCTACAGAAGTGATTTTTACTCCTAATGAGCTTTACAGATTATTTTGACGCGTTAACGCAACGAACCGAATCGACGCTCAGGTGGAAACCGGTTCGGGAACAGAGATCCCCTTATATTGTGTAACACTGTGGTTTCCAAGTTTTACTTACTGGCAGTAAGAAAACCATCCAACAGAGATGGATTACTAAGGTAACAGTCACAAGTTGCTCCTTGTCAGCAATAAATTACACAAGACCAAAACAAATTGGAAGTGGTGTGAATACGATAAGTTAGGCTATGTTTCTTGCTTGCTCTTTAGCCCAAACTAAAGACATATCACTATTTTAAATCACAAGGTAATTATAGGTCAGCGCTGTTTATTATTTATTTGTTCTTAACGTCACAGGTGCGTGTTCAGCGACACACACAAGGTTATATCAGAACTAGTTATATACACACACACACACACACACACACACAAGTCAATGCCAATTTAGAGTAATCAATTAACCTAACACCCATGTCTTGTCACTTACACAGACACAGAAAGGACCCAGGCTGCTCCACTCTGGGCTGTAACCCTGGACTTTCTTGCTGTGAGGCAGCGGTGTTACCCACCAAGCCCCCGTGCCACCCCCAAATGAATATTAAGCAATTAGAAAAAGACGCATTATGAAATTTTATTTCATTAAACAAGATGATGTGAAAATCAAATTAAAAGTCAAAGTTGTTCGAATAAACAAATGAGATTTAAACTCAATTAGGGTGATTGAGTAGCAAGTGATAGATTTATGGGAACGAACAGAAGCATGTCAGACTGGACGAGAGTGCCCCACATTGACCAGAAGGGTGTATGGTCACCCAAGAGTGCCATGTACAGGATCAGATTGTCCAGCTTCATATTAATTTTAAAATATCCCCTCATTTTTGTGAGCAGTATAATTTATTATCATATTACATATGTGTACAATATTGTATATCAGTCTGTGGGTGCGACTTCAGACACACCCTCAGTTTTGGCGTCACCGCTCCAGTGATCAGACATGACGAAATCATCATGTTGACTTTTATTTATCATCTAAACTTTTTGCCTTAAATTCCTTTGCTTTATTCTTGCTTTTAACCCTTAATTACATACAAATGGAGGGGTAAAAAACAATGATTTGGGGGTCGGATTAATCCTTTTTTTTATTACTTATCATGGGGAAATTCAATTCCAACTTGGAACACATATTTCTGAGGTTCCACTGTACTTTATTTATGAGTGTCTTGGATTTAGTAACTATAATTTGGCTGGTAACCAAAAGGTTGGTGGTTCGTGCCCACCCAGAGACATCTGAACCTTTTGTGGGACTGTGTTAGCCTAGTGGCTATGGTACTGGACTCCGGACCAGAAAGTCTAGGGTTCAAATCCCACCTCTGCCATGGTTGGGTCCTTGAGCAAGATCTTTAACCCACAATTGCTTGGATTGTAAGACTGTATTAATTGTGAGTCGCTCTGGATAAGGGCATCTGCTAAATGCTGGAAATGAAAATGTAAATGTAAATAATGAATACTGCCACCTCGTGGTATGGAGTATTCTTTCGTTTCACACAGGTGCAGACTTTACAGAGACACAAGATTTTCACAGAAGACATAAGAAGACAGCTTGGGTGAGTTCTTTACTGTCAGTGTCAGCACCACTCTGGGATTGAACCCAGGACCTTTCTTGTTGTGAAACAGCAGTGCTACCTACTGAGCCCCTGTGCCGCTCGCCCCTGGCTTGAATTGATCTTAATATTTTATGTATGATCTGTAATGACCATATATGGCTTATTTATTAATGATCAAAAGAGATTCATCAGATCAGTGTCTCCATCTTTCCGTACCTAAAAGCCTGGCCTTATGTTTGTTGAACTTTTAGAGGATGTCTCCACGCTTCCTCCTCCTCCTCCATCATTTCTCAGTTCTGTTGCACCGGGACTCCTGAGTTTGTGGGGTTTCCGCCTTGACTCATAAGGGGAATCTGTTATTAGAGCCTAAAGTGTGCACTTGGTCCATCCACTTGCCCATATGGCCAAATCAGAAATAACTCCTCCGTAGCGTGACTATGCGAGAACTCATTAGCAAGCATTAGTTCCCCCGGAATAGCTTCTTGTGTGGAGATGGCGGGATGCGTGGCAAGTGAGAGCACACTTAGCAAAAAGATGCTTCCTTTATTCACCTCTCAGTCTAATGAATACTCGTTAAAGCCTCCTTTACTCGGCAGAAACGGCTCCTGCAGGTCATAAAACGCTCTAGGTTTCACACTGCGGCCTGTGGCGAATGACTGTGGTTTTGCAGGACTGCGCAAGGAGAGCGTCGAGGGGTCGGCGGGGACAAGGAGCTAATCCAGTACTAATGATATTAATAACATTTGTCACCACTGACAGTTTCATATTTTCAGGCTTCTTTCATCGCCGGCATTCCAGTCCCCTCTTTTCCGGACTAAATTCAGGCTAGCATGTGTGCTATCACTCATTCGCCTTGGCTATATACAGCCAAGGTCTGTACTGACACCCTTTTACTGCACTCAAGGCTAAATCACAGGCCTACTTTTATTCATTTATTTGTTTGATTTCCGTTCCAATCCTTCCTACTGCGTTCCCTTCTCTAAGTCATCATTTTTACACAGCATTCCAACCGCTGTCTGACTAGGTCTATCAGTCACGCCTATTTTTAGCTCGAATCTATTTCAGTGACTGCTTATGTACAGAACTCGACAGATGCAAGTGTGTCACGGCTATAACTAATATCATTCCTTTCTTATCTCTTCATTTCTGTTATTTTAAATATGCAGTTCGGTGGTATTTATAGTGCCTTATCGTATAAGTAGGCCAAATGGTGTTGATCAACCAGTTTAAAATTAGCGTTTGGTGTTTGCCCCACACTTAGAGGTATGATATAACGTTATGCCATTATCCAGAATGACTTGAAACTGATATAGTAATAATGTACAAAACAAATCAAAGAATAAGCGCCTTGCTCAATGAGCACTAGTCATCTATTGACTGTCCCACCAATGCCCTATGTCCAGTCTACCTACTGACTTTAAGAGAACATGCCAAATTCTACACAACCCACACTAGAGCCAAGACGCAATCCTTCCCACTGGAGTTGTATGGAAACCAACCTCACCTAGAATAAATACTCCCGAACGGAAGGTTTGCGTGCCCCAAAGGCTTGGCTGTTTCCATTAAATCATGCAGCTTCTCCCTGTGCCAATCAGAAAGTGACTGATACTCAATCTTCTCCTGATAAGGAAATAGCTGGCTGTGGCCAGCAAGCTCCGATAGCTAGGGAGTTCACGGTTTGTGGTTGGACGAAGAATTAATTTACTCACCCAGCTATGGTTTATCTAGGAGCTCATAACAAATACAAGCTGCTATCAAAATCTTTAACCTGTAAAAACCTGTTTTACCTGAGCCTGACTGTGACAGTGGAACAAAGCTCATCCTTATCAGAGGCAACAAAACCTACGGATAATAACATAACTGCAAAATAGTTTGGAAGGACTGCAGTTTATCTGGCTATTTTGTTATTGCTAAAGCTTATGCATCTTTGTTTTTCCCACCAGTATTAAATATGTATACCAGTTCAGGCCAAAAAGTGAGTTTACATAGAGCAACTTATTGCTATCTGTAGAAATGAAGCATGAAACGAGTTTATGAGTTGCTGGCCAGCTGCAGAATGCATATAGGGTGCAATGGACAGATTAAACGTATGTATATTTGTGGGTTTGTTTTTAAATAAGCTAAAATATCCACCCCCAGTTAGTTGAACAGCAGGCTCAATGCACAGGTGGAAACCTTAGCTAATTACATTACATTGTCATTTACAGTTTTCAACAGAAAGGCTCTACTCTTTTTATTGAATATTCAAGTACAATCACAGTCCTTGCTTTTGAACCTTGAGTTGGTGAGTGCAGTTTGTGTTTTAAGGCAGTGAAAGCTATTCTGACAGCCTGAGGGAGTTCATAACACCAGCTGTATTCCAGAAAAAGCGTCTTGAATATTATATTCTTTTTAATTTAAGTTGGTGGGTTCGGTTGGTGTTTTAGACCATTTGGACTGCCAGAGAATGATCATTCCACTCTTTATTTTCCAGTACAGGAACTTGGTGTTGGTGTATTGAGACAGTTAGAGAGCCATTTGAGAGCCACTGCTTGAAAAAGGTTTCTTGGATCTTGTATTATTTTTTACCTTGAGCTGGTGGGTTCGATTGGTGTTTTAAGGCACCATTTGGACCGCTAGGTCACCTCGTGTCGAAGGGATTGACGTTGGTTTTTTAAGACAGTTGTTGGAGCGATCTGCCCCTGGCCCCTTCAAATAGCTCTCACTGTGTGCCAATAAGGGTTTTGATGCTTATCTTCTTTTTGCCTTGATAAGTAGGTTCAGTTGTGTTTTTAAGACAGTTCGAGCCATGGGGATTTCACTCCACTCCATTTGCCAGTAAAGGGACTTTGAAGGAAAAGGGTTGTGTTTTTAAAGACACAGAGAGCCATATTGAATGGGGAAGATCGTTAAACCCTCTGTTTGCCAGTGAATTACTGGTGGTGTTTTAAGACAGTGAGGGCCATTTGAAATGTTTTAATGCTTGTGTTCTTTTTACCTTGGGTTCATGGGTTCAGGTGGTGTTCTAAACAGTGAGTCAGTGTTAGAATCACCAGAAAGAGTTAATTTTACCCCCTATTTGCCAGTTAAGGGTCTTAACAAAGTTGGACTAAAACCAGGAGATCACTCTACAGCCTGTGTCCAAGTGAAAAAAAAGATCTTGAGTTCTTTAGCATCATCTTTTTGTCTTGAGAAGAGGGTTAAGGTGGGCCATGCGAGTTGAGGTACAACGCAGGGTTGAGGACCATGAGTATGAGGTACAACGCAGGGTTATTTAGTACTTTTAGGCTTAGTAGATGGGGTGAGTACACCTATGCTAAGCTCACCTTACATACTGACATAATCCTCAGTATACATAACCTGTATATAATCTTCTCCGGTGATTGGGCTTGTGACTGGATAGATGCTGTTATTACTTTGTGTATACAAGTACTGGGAAACTAATCAAATTCTTGCTTGAAAAAAGGACCATGATTAAGGCTCTGGACTTGTTGTGAGTTCATATCAGTTCATAAATGCTGAACTTTTGATGAAGACTCTTTAACTTTGATCTGCTTAATACTGTTGTAAATGTTTGGTATTGGAACATACATCCATGTACAGTACATGTTGTTTTTGTAATACATAAACAGGTACAATGCTTCAAACTGTTTCTGGCATGAACCAATTCCAAACTGAACCTCAACCGTAGACAATGAACTAACCAGACAGGGAGCTGATAACAGGGAAAAACATAAACCAGGATATAGAGCCAAGACTAAACTAGAACCAGGACTAAACTAAAACCAGGATAGAACTAGGACTTAACTTAAGACCAGTGCAGCTCAGCACTGTGAACCAGTATCTTGCATAAGGCGAGGCGAGGCAAGATTTGAGTTGTGTTTCATGAAGTTGGTTAACTTAAGTTAAGTCTCTACAGCAGATTCCATCATGGTTTCCATTGAGTTGATCTGCTAAGGACGTTATCCATTGTTGAGCTCCTGTTCCATCTGTTCCTGAGTTTCCACTTTGAGTTTCTTGGGTCACGAGAGAGTTGGTTAGGGAATACGGTACGTGCTGAGCCAGGGGTGCCCCTATGTGATGGAATTATAGCGAATGCCTTCCGGAAGTCAATCATTTTTTAGCAGACAAATGAAAATCAGGGACGTGTTGAAACAGGATTTACTGCTTTCCTGTGTGGCTCGCCAAAAGTCTGTTTCCACTGCATTTATACTTCATCTAAATATTATTGCATGTATGACAGTATAACGTCAACGTTAGAATAACCTTACATGCAGCAGTGTGAAGGAAGGTCTAAATTCAATTGAGGTATGTGTAGGTCATTCTTTTTAAGTAGTAGGAGTAACCCCGTTCTGTCTGATTCCATCAACTGATTTATTAAACCCTATAGAACTGATTATACAGGAAGTAACTGAAGCCAGTTTGGGTTCTAAAGATATTCAATATAACCATTGTGTATAAGCCGCTGATTATATATGTGTTAAAGAGTGTGTTTGCGTGAGTGTGAGCCTGATTCACTAATGTCGTCACAGTAAGAAAGCCAGAGGCAGGAGGAGCAGCAACCTGGGGTTTCAAACAACTTTAATGAATTTATGTTGGTGTTTGGATGAAAGCCACTCCTTTGGGCACACGCCCAGAAGACAGTTTCTTCTTCAGGTGTGTCATAACCTGTATGTTCTTTCCACAGTTTCATGCATCTTCTTCCTTCTAGTTTCCTTTTTGGACTGTTTAGAGATTATAGATACTATTCATTGTGATTAAAACCCGTTTGGTTTAGGAAACCAGTTATAGCTTTTAAATAACTCTAAGTAAAGTCAGTGCTGGACAGTTACTAAGTAAATGTATTTCACTACTCTACTGAAATGTCTTTTTTAATCTGTACTTTAATGAAGTAGTTCCATTTGGGGTGTCTTTTTGCTTTAATCTCAATACATTACGACGTCAAATACCTTACTTTTTACTCCATTGTATTATTTGAACTCTGTCGTTCATTTTAACTTGTGTATCCATAAAAAATTAACATATACAAAAGAAATAAGAGAGAAACGTCGCACTTTGTTTAAAAGTTTTAACCAATTGGACAAATGAATGGACTTTTGTTG
>JAUZSV010434678.1:0-10130 GCA_034780495.1 Parotocinclus cesarpintoi | reverse complement strand
GGTTATATTCAGTAACTATCATGACCTTAAACAGGATAAAGGGTTGATTGAAGAGAAATAAGTTTCTGATGGGTACGAATGAATGAGCTTCGATTGTAAGAAAATCTTATGAATACATTGCAGGAAGTTGGAAAGGAAGTTGGAAAGACAGGGAAGGTGCATAGTAAAATAGAAAATATTAATAAACATTACCTTGAATTTTACTTCCAGATATGTTCTAGATGCTAACATAATCCTAACTACTGCAATATTTATTTTTGACTGCTTTAATATGTTAATTAATGACTTAATATATGGTACTTGTGCTATAGATAAAATGGAACAAGCCATTGTGACCTATAGCTGTGGTGTCTCTATTTTTACAATTATTTGACTAATTCCTGCAGCGCACGTTGAAGATCTGAGCGCTAGTTTTATTAGTCTATGGCCATCCATCATCCAGTAAATTAGGAGGGGAAGTTTTTTTTTAGACTGGATCACAAGCCACATTTCATTTTTTGCTGGTTTAAGACTAGTTTGCAACCACACTTGACTTTCTACTTAAAATTCTACCTTCATAAAAGAGAAATAACAGGGCCTGGTTAGACTGGTAGAACCTTTTACAACAAATTAAAGTGCACTTCAACAAAATGTAGAGAACAAAATGTAAATGACCTTAATATGTACCTTAATAATATTACACTGCTCACAAAAATATTTTATATAAATAGAAAACCTCATCTCCTGAATGTTACTGAATTGCCACATATACACTGCTGGAAATGTCATTGTGTGTTCTTTCATTTGAATGTATCCCCTATTATTATATTTTTATAAACAGTATATTAACTTTAAGTAATTAACATTCCAGGCTGCGATTATTGTTGTTTTAAGCGTGTATCTGTCAAAGAATGAGTGTATTGAACAAGAGAAGCAAGTGTCTGGTTTTTAAAACATGATATGGTGTCATGTCAGCACTTCCATAGCAAATATAAGGCAAATCATTGAGACTTTAAATCATTAATGATTTAAAAGTTTGTCAATCCCTAGTAGAAATTATTTATTTTATGGTGCTGTCAAACTTTACCAACATGAAAGCAGTATGAAAACCTGCTTCACATTCCTTGGTTCTCTGTGATGTGCATCAGTGAATGCACTGTCCTTCTAATGAGGAAGATTACTGGGTCACTGAGTCCATGTACTATTTAGGAACTGTGTTCCTGTTATGGAAGTGGCTAAATTTACAACCTAATATAAAACATCTTATTAAATCAACTATTGTATTTGCATACACTGATCAGCCTTAACACTGACAGGTATACTAAATAACTTCAACAGTCCCTAACATGCTCTGAGTAATGTTTTGCTGGGATACCTTGGGTCATGGCCTTCATGTGGATGCTACTTTGACAGTGGGAAAAAACAAGTATGATACTGCTGCTGATGTTGCAAATTTTTCCATCTCCAAAGAATGGAGAGGTCTGTAATTTTTTACTGTAGATACACTTCAAATGTGGGAGTCAGAATCCAAAACAAAATCCAGAAATTCACATTGTATGCTTTTCAAATAATCAATTTGCATTTTCTTGCATGCTATAAGTATTTAATACAATAAAAAACTAGAACTTAGTATTTGGTGTAGAAACATTTGTATGCAATTACAGAGGTTAGACATTTTATGTACGTCTTGACCATGATTTTGCCTCACTCCTCCATACAGATCTTCTCCAGATCTTTCAAGTTTCGGGGCTGTCGTTGGGCAACATTGAGTTTCAGCTTCCTTCAAAGATTTTCTATTGGGTTCAGGTCTGGAGGGTTGGCTAGGACACTAAAGCACCTTGAAATGCTTCTTACGGAACCACTCCTTAATTGCCCTGGCTGTGTTTTTTGGGTCATTGTCATGCTGGAAGCTCCATCCATGACCCATCTTCAATGCACTTGCTAAGAGAAGGAGGTTGGCCAAAGTTTAATGATACATGACCCCAGCCATCCTACCTTCAATGCAGTACAGTCTTTAGGGCAAGTCGTACATGGCGAGTGGAGTTCATACCAATAAGATCTATTTTAGTGTCAAATGAACACATGACCTTCTCCCATGCCTGCTTTGGATAATCCAGATGGTCATTGGCAAACTTCAAATGGGCCAGGCATGCAGGTGGACGTTGCGTGCCCGGCAGAATTTTAAGCCATGACAGCTCTTTGGTGTTGGGCATGGTGGAGAGGTTGGAGTATGATTGATTGTGTGTGTGGACAGGTGTCTTTCAAACAGGTGCAATTAATACAGGTAATGAGTGCTGAGTAGGAGAGCTTCTTAAAGAAAATAACTAACAGATCTGCGAGAGCCAGACTTCATCAGAATTATGCAGTGTATCAAAATCAGCAGTGTATCAAATACTTATTCTCCCCAGGGATTTTTTCTAAGTCAATGAAATAATCAGAGGTTTGATTTTTTTTTTTCCCTCCCCGTTTTTGTGTGAAATTAAACAAATTCACCAGATGGTAATATTCCTATAACACTATAAGAATAACACAATGGTGCTATTAAAACTTTATTAATCTTTGCCAAATGTACCAATAATGTGGCAGGAACACACAAGTTAGCGCAGTGAATTTGCTAATGATTAATGTAGTAACTAGAAGATTTTGTTTATTTGGCGCTTAGTGGCCACTTCAGCGGCACACACAAGGTTGGTTACGTCTATACACAAGGTAGTCAAGAGGAGTCTCATATATGCACACGCTCACACGCGCACACTTAGGGGTACGGAAAGTATTCAGACCCCTTTAAATTTGTTTCATTGCAGACATTTGCTAAAATAAAAAAAAACAAACACTCAGCATCCCATCTTGACAGAAACAAAGACATGTAGAAATGTTTGCAAATGTATTAAAAAAAGAAAAACTTTTAAGCTAGTACAGCCATGAGTCTTCTTGGGAATGAAGCAACAAGTTTTTCACACGGTGATTTGAGGATTCTCTGCCATTCTTCCTTGCAGATCCTCTCTAGTTCTGTCACTGGATGGTGAACATTGGTAGACAGATATTTATAGAGATACTTAATTGGGTTTAGGTCAGGGCTCTGGCTGGGCATTTAAAAAAATAAATAAATAAATGTACAAACATTTCTACGTCTTTTTTCTGCAGGGATTCTGATTGTACATAATGGGAAATAAAATGAACTTTTTTTTATTTTAGCAAATAGCTGCAATGAAACAAATTAGTGAAAATTTAAAGGGGTCTGAATACTTTTCGTACAAACTGTATATACACTTAAGTCAATGCCAATTTAGAGTAATCAGCTAAGCCGACATGCATGTCTTCAGACTGTGGGAGGAAACCCAGAGTAAACCCACACAGACACAGGGAGGGACATGCATACTCCATACAGAAAGGACCCAGGCCGTTCCACACTGGAATTAAACCTTCTTGCTGTGAGGCAGTGTGTGTACCCACCAAGTGCCCAGTTAACTGAAAGAAACTTTGACTTTTTTACTTGCACCGGGCACGGTCTAAATCTTACTACTTTATCTCTGTGCAAGTTATTTGTTTAGGCTTTCCCTGGTACATGGCTTTAAGTTTAATACATTCCTGTAGCTTTAATACTAAATTCAAACCTCTATGTTTCTTCCTCAGTTTTTGGCTTCCTATTCAATGAGAAATGCGGGTTCAGCGCAGAACGTCTGTTGTTGAGCAAGAGGAAAGACTCCGTGGAAAGTGTGGCTGGGATGACCTTCCTGTTAGCTGCTGATAGAGTCCAAACAGGAAGCTACATATGTCTGGACTACATCATTGGTGACACTGGCATCTCACATGGTCGCCACTACTGGGCTTTCCATGTGGAGCCAAGCTCATACATGGTGAAAGTTGGAGTGGTGTCAGATTCAAAGATGATCGAGTGGTTTCACAATCCACGTGACAGCAGCAGCCCAAGGTAATGTTATTGTAGGCCAATAGATAAAACAAAAATATTGGTAACTTATTTTTTGAGGGAAATTATCCAGTATTACACATGTGAGGCAAAAGTATGTGAACTGCTAGTATTACCAGTTAATTTGAAATTAGTCAGGGGTTTTCAGACAGTGGAAAGACAATCAGATATGACTAGGTGTCCTGTTGGATTTAAAAGACAGGTATTTATTAAATTCTGATTTTCACATTACATCTGTAAAATCGTATGTTTCATGACACGAATGGGTACCTCAAAAAAGAGCTGTTGATTCTCGTCAGGCAAAAGGTTACAAAACCAGAGAGTTTATACTTGTTAGTACTGATCAATCCGCAGTCAAGCACAGTAGAAATGTAGCAAATTTAAGAACCTTGCTGCCATCCATGGAGTGGGTGACAGACAGATGCCATTCCAAGAGCAAGGTATGTAATATACTGCGATATCACAAAGGAACCTAGGTTGGCTTATGAGCAACTAAAGGTTTTGCTCAAGGAGGTAGCTGCTTTCCAAATTAATACTACTGTTAGACACATGGCACTATTGGATAATTTGTTTGGATACAATACAATACAATTTTTTGTATGTTGATGAAGTATTATGACTGTAAAAACAAAAATGCTTCATTTTAGCTTATAAACCCCATCCCACCCCATCTGTGAAACATGGTGGTGGTACCTTGAATTGGAACTGTTTTACTGTATCTGAAGCAGCAACATTTAAAGGCACATGTCAGTATATCTGTTTTTGAACTGAATCTCTACAGAATGTACAGAATGAGTCAAAAGACACAGGACACAATTTTATTTCAAGAAGAAAAATGGAAAATGACATATCTGAATACTCCAGCATGTAATGGGTGAGGGGGACCTATCTTTTAGGCTGTGTCTGGAACATGGCCGCCATCTTAAAAGCAGCCATATTGGATCAAGGGAAAGTTTTTCCAATGGGAAGGTGGTCATGCAGCATATTAAAGAAGACCAGAATTGTCTCCTCTGTAGAGATTAAGCATCTCTTGTGGTTCATGAGCTATCAACACGGAAATTCTAAAACGTCTGTTGTTCATCACCGGTAACAAGGTTGATATGGTGATGACAGGTGATGATTCTGATGTCCAGGGAATGCAGCTGCCGTATCATAGAGACATGCTTTAGCAACCAACACCCAGAAAGACCAGAGAATCAGAGAAAAATTTCAGAGAAACCGGGACTGTGGACAACAGGCCACGTAGTGTTGTAGCAGGCAAATGTGTTCTGTAACTTTTGACTTGTGTCCATTGTCTTTTGACTTACCCTGTACGTCATGCAAGCAAGACATACAAATTATATTAATACTCAAATTGGTTATGAAAATTTGCTTTGGAATGACCAAGTCAAAGTCTTTGTCTTAATCCAACAAAAAATATTATGGAAACCGTTCATTAGAGGAAAACACAAGAGTGGAAGCGGTTTTGTTTTTAGAAATTTTTTCCAAGCCCATGTCGGTCCGCTCAACAGTAAACAGAAATGTTCAGTTGCAGTTATTACTGCACAAGGGGTTAGATGAAATACTACAAGCAAGGCCTTATTTATGCAGAAATGTATGGAATTCTAACAGCCTCACAAACTTACAAGCAGCACTGTAAATGATGTGATATTTATGCCTCGTCAACCTTCCTTATGCACTAATGCATATTCAACAAACATCTCCATCTGTTATTTGGAAATGTGTATAAATGTATGGGGCTGCACTGGCACTGAGCACTGTGTGGTATATGAGGTTCTAGAAAATAAAGTAATGGCACAACCTGTTTAACCAATAAAATAATAGACTGCAAAACAATTCTATTTAATATTGTTATCAGTTGTAGCCATCCAGAGTCTGCTATACGTAAATGGATTTGACCTTTGATTTCCAGTTTTAATTTTGATTTATGGTCACACAAAATGGTAATGTTAATGAAGTATTTAAAAAGACAAACAGAACAGAAATGCATATGGGTATAGGCAAAACAATCACATACTAGTATAAAAACATGTATACTGTATACATACTGGAGTAGAAATTAATGTATATTGGATTTCTAGATTAAATGCACTGTGTTGTATCTAGCACACAATACCGTGTATACATGAATGCTTCAACATAGCTACATAGCAAATTAGATTTGCATGCCAATTCTTAGTCAGAATAGTGCTGTGGGACAAGTTCGCCAGTGGTAGCTATAATTTCATTCTAGTGACTAACAATCTGCCAGAGAGGTCAGATAACAATAAACACACGTTACAAAGTGCTCTACAGAATATAAAAATGTCATTTTAGAAAATACAATAAAATTGTACTAAAAAGGTCTTACAGAAGACATTAAAGGACCTGATGATTAAATGTTAAATATTGATTGTGAAACATCTCTACCCATCAAAGAAGTAAAAGTGAAGCTTCAGTAAAACTATAGTGGGCTGTTATATGTGAAATCCAGATTGCAGCCTGGACTCTTGCTCATACCAGACTGTCTGCCATTTTCAGGTATGACCATGACAGTGGACATGACAGCGGCAGTGAGGACACATGTTATGAGCTCTCGCAGCCCTTCACTCTCCTTACAGTGGGCATGGGCAAAGTCTTTATCCCCAAAGGATCCATCAATGCAGCTTTGGGAGAGCATGGCAGCCGTGTTTTGCCTCTGCCTCAGCGAATCGGTGTTTGCCTTGACTACGATGCCAGCCGTGTCTTCTTCTATGATGCTGACTCCATGCGCTGCCTCTACGAGCGCCAGGTGGACTGTTCTGGCACCATGTACCCTGCGTTTGGCCTTATGGGAGCAGGAGCCATTCACCTGGAGGAGTTCATCACCGCCAAGCGTCTTTCTTACATGTGAAAGCTGCTCGGCTGATGTCGATTTATACACCCTTGTTGGCTTTTCTTACTTCTCTTAAGTCATGATATGTAGCTTTCAGTGCGGCACAACAGCCACAAGACACCTGAACTAACCTTGCTTTAGTGCCTATGTGCCTTTTACAAGATCAGCTAAGCAGGTGTTTAGGTTGCTTTCAATACAGTAATCAGGTCACTTGCAAGAATGCAGCACGTTCCACCTTACAATGCAATGGTTTCAACTTACAAGTCACATGAATTGTACACTGTGCACATGGCGCAATTGTTCAGCACTAGTTCCTGTTCACTAACTGTACAATAGTTACTGGTTCTGATTGTAGTCACACTTGAACACTACCTTTCCTTTTAATATTGTTGGAAATTTTCTAAAGAATAAATCATCTGCAGTGAAATCCTATCAAAGCATACTGTTCTTGCATGCATAGATAGTTGCAAAAATATATCTAGTCATTGTATTATGATTGATTGATATATAATAGAATGAAGCATTAAATAGCTTTTACATTAAAGAATGTGTATCTTTTTTAGAGTAGCATATTAAGCACTGCTGCTAGATTTTAATCAGGGTACGATGTCTCACACTGATTTACAATTTGATTGGCTTATAAACATCATCACCACCAATGTGGCATAACATTTAAACTGGAAAAAACTGCATTGTTTGCATAGGCAGCAAGATTATTGGCTATAAAGGGAACAACTGCACTATTGTTCGATACGATGGGATTCCTCAGGTCCTCAACCTAGGGGCTTTTTGATAACTACCTCTTAGTCCTGCAACTTTTAATATTTCATAAAGTTTTAGTCAATAGTTTTCTGCTTTGATTCTTTTGAAGCCCAAAGGGTTTCTTCATGTATGATGAAATCCTGTAAGTTACCAAATCAAATTCCAGCATTTTAACAGTAAATATTGGAGACACTAAGGCTGATTTTATTTTATTTAACAGGACGCTTTTCAATTAGTTATTTCCTATGTGGGTTTGTCTCTTTTATTTCATTTAAATGTAGCACATAATTTCTGCAAGTCTGAAGGATGTTATCACATGTGATCTGAAGGTTTTTTTTGTTTTTCTTCCAGCTAATATTTAGTAATAGCTGTTGTGTTCTAAGAATTAGGTAATTTTTGTGATTTGCAAAACCGTGTTCTTGTTGTAGCCTCATCAAAATGGTGAGATTATGGTATTCACTTTCAGTCACTTTTTTGTTTTTGAAAGAAAACACTAATAGCTACTTCAAATGTTCTTTTTCGCACAACTTACCATGGTTCTGTGGATTCGATGAAGAATCTATGCACATTGATTTACACTTTCTGGCTGGTGTTCTTGTTATTCTACAACGTTTGTGTCACATGGTGTAATGATTTTGAGGAATCACTTAACCAAATTTTCTCTTTCTTGTACATGTTAAGCTATTGGAAAGGAAAGTTGTTTTCACTAGTTGCATTTGATGTAGTTTTGATGATTGAGTATCAAGGTAGTGTGAACTGTACTGGTATTAAACAGGCCATTGTGTCTTTCGGTGATTGTTTAAACTCGCTTTTCAAGCCAGCACTTTATAGCACGTGAAGCCACTAGGCTTGATGCACGGCTGTGTGAATTAGGGTGTGATATAGTCCGCGTCCCCAGAAAGTGCTGTACTCTTTAAACAAACTAGGGGCGTGATGTTTTTTAGTGAATTGAATGCTTTAAAGAAAACCTGTCTGTCTCCTTATCTGTACTGTTTTATTTTTAATGTACCATGTGGGATTTTTATATTAAATAAATGTGTTGTAACTGGGACTAGATTTTTGGTTTGGTGTATTTAATTACAATTGGTCTATTATATTAGTATTATAAATGGTGGGTGCAGTAATGGGTAAACCACAATCCAAAGAAGCATATGTTTGCAAGCGTTTCAAATCCTGTTACCACTTGGTACAACTCTATACACACCACCAAAAATGAAAACTTGGAAAAAGCTTAAGGTGGACTACCGCCATTTCTATGTAAAACATATTTAAGTCATTTACTGATAATAATTGTATGTGTAGTATATGTATATTTTTTATGAAAAGCCTGTACTGCATTTCATCTTATTACATCTGCATATGAGCCACACATTTGTATTTAGCAGACCAGGGGTGTGTTTCCACAAAAAATGTTGAACTTCTGCTGGAGGGTCTGTTGTTAGATAAGCAAGTGTTTCCCACAAAACCACAGTCTGAATAAACATTAATGACCAAGTAGATGAAAAGGCAAGTCCTGTTAGTTTGAATCGAACAAGGTAAAACATGTTGTGAAGTTTGTGCATTTTGTTCACATTTTAATAACTTGTCAATTCATGATATAGTTGGTATATGATAAAGTTGTTGTACATGTATATGTGTTTTGATGCTTTATGAACTAGTGTAAAATCATGTTACGTTTTAGTTTTATACACTGCTCACTAAAATTAAGGGATATTTCATTTTGGGGTATCCCCTAATTTTTGTGCGCAGTATAGATTTTTTATGTTACACAAAGTATAACGAAAAGCAGTACAATGCTAAGCAACAACAGTTAATGTAGCCCAACTAAAGAGTGTGTGCACTGCAGAGCAATCAATTAAAATCACAAAGACAACTCAGCAACTAAAAAACACAAGTTCTAAGGGAAATCATGTTGGTGAGTGCAGCAAGTAAAAAGGCAGGATTCAACATCTAAGCTTAACATAACACTGAAATAGCATATCTAAAAAAAAATTAATGAAGTCTGCAACTGACGGATTGCCCAGTTTCTCCTGTCTCAAAAGGACATATGAAAATATCTTCACATGCAAAACATAAAAGCTGGTAATATCATTTTATATTGTGTTATGTTTATCATTTGTGAACACTCAAGAACATGACATTCTGTTGGTTAGATTTGTTTAATTTAAATAAAAAGTAACATTTCTCCTTGTAGTGCAACACACAGATAAACATGTTAAAATGTTTTATATATATAAAACATCACATTTTAAGTCCTAACAATACACTGCTCACAAAAAAGATTGGACATTTCATTTTGAAATCTCCAATTTTTGTAAGCAGTATATATACATAGAACTAATCACTGCCAAAATGATCCAGTACCATACATGTGATAGTAAAAGTGAACAGTAAACTAGAAGGTAAATTAAGAGTTAGTAATTATGGGACTGTGGTAGCCTAGCGGTTAAGGTTCTGGCCTCTGGACCTGAAGGTCCAGGGTTCAAATCCAACCTTTGCCAAGCTGGGGGCCCAGTTGGCTATTGAGTAAGACCCTTAACCCACAATTGCTTGGATTGTAAGACTGTATGAGTTGTAAGTCGCTCTGGATAAGGGCGTCTGCTAAAT
>JAUZSV010434667.1:0-10131 GCA_034780495.1 Parotocinclus cesarpintoi | reverse complement strand
CGTGTTTAGTTAGCTTTTAAAAGCTGTTGGAACTTACTTTCCCAAGTTTTTTTTCAATTTTATACTTCTCCTATTGTTTGGTATTGAGTTTTAATATGTATTTACTTTGCATTTCTCATTAAAGTAGGTCATCCCCATTAAAGTCCCATTCTCGCCATCAGCATGATATTATTATATTAAAGCCAGTATCTGTGACTTTCTTCTACCCACCTGTGATAAACCAGAAAGGACAAAAAGTGAGGAGCAGAGCTTTAAAAAGCCAACATAGACGATCAAGTGGATGGCTGCAATGTAAATAGGATAAGATCTGTAGAATCAGGCAGATCACTCCTCCTACTAACAGGTAGATGGGAACCATGGGCTCCTTTGGGCAGTCATAAAGGTGTTTTGATGCTTTAATTGAAAGAAAGAACATGACTGTTAATTACTATCCATTAGCTGAGAGAAAATGAAAATGGTTTGAAGATTAACATGGAAGTGTTAACATTAGCTTAAATAGCTTTAACTAATAGTTAAATTTGCTCACCTAGACCAATGATAAGAATTGGTAAAAGGCTCAGAAGAATTCTGAGTCTTCCTGCAAATAAAGAATCAGTGCAAGATTAGCCAAGTAAACAAAACATACATGCTGCATAAAATACCTTTAACACAATTTTGTTGTGCAGTACTTTATAGTACTTCATTGATCACCACGATCATCCAGTTTCAAGTCCTGGCACAGCCTCGCCAATGGGTTTGGCATCACCGATGCTTATTGGCTGTGCCTGAGTGAGGGGATCCAGACAGGGAAATCAACCCCCAGTGTTAAAACAGTGACACCTGCTGAGCACTGCTCTGAATGCATCCGGACCAGGGTGGCCGACCCACGCCCAGTGAACTTCTCCCCATAACTCTAACCAAGATTAAAAAAAAGTGGGAGGCTTTAGAAAACTCTTCTTACCTTTTAATGGGGCCTGATACAATGTGCAGTTTAAGAGGACATAGGTAATGGCATCTCTAAACATGTCAAGTTAGGTGCACTGAACCTTCACTGGGCAGGGGTTATTGTTTGCTTCCTCATTATGTGTAAATATTACCTCAGATTGTCTTCTTGTCTTTATTTTTAAAGGCATTAATCCCTACAGTAAATCTTATCATAATATAATGTGATATAATATATTATGATATATTAAAAATAATATCATGACCAACAATCATTTATTCTTTTTTTTTACGGGTCTTAATGTTATTCAGCTACACACACAGAATGTCAACAATCCTTTTGAATTTCTGAAGTGAATTCAATTGTTTCTGCTTATGCAAAAAACAAACAAAGAATCGTAGAATAAAATTATTGTATAAGGCCTTTATAAAGCAAGCTCTAATTCATATGGTGTAAAATAAATGATGATTTAAATATAGGAAATATATATTACCTTTGAACTCAACCATTATAACTAATTTGACAAATTTTATAGGGAAGCAACTTATCTTTCACTCTAGCAGTTTTATATAGCCACTTATTAGCTAATTAAATTATGTTAAGGGGCTTAAGTATCCACTATTTAACCTATCCATATTAAAAATGAACAGTGAATAAAGGTAGGCATGATTACTTTTGATTTTACTGCTGAAGAAATTATTTTATCAGCATAAAAATCAATCAACATTTAAGCAGAAATGTTTTTTGTTTGCCTAGAGCCCCTGGTAGCCACCCTCACTGGTAGGTGCATTTTCAATGGAAGTTAGTTTTAAGCATGATATTGTCTTTCGTAACATGATGACAGTGTGACAGGTGATTAAGAAATCCCTTTAGACCAAGATACTGTACTGTACCTTCAGCTTAGGTATACCTGTACCCTTCATAATATCACTGGTAGATTATTGATCTTGATAAGGGAATAGAAGAAGGATTAAAGGTCCGTTTTTTTCACTGAATACTTTGATAATTTAAACTGTTTTGACAACTTTAGACAAGGGATCATATGGGCAATCAGATAAGTGCATTGTTTTTTTTTCCGCATTCTCTAAATAACTGACCTTGTACAGTACCTGTACGTCAGTACCTGTAATATATGTAACCTTATACTGGCACATAATTTAGTTAATGCCTTTACATTCATCTGGCAAACCCACAATTAAAACATCTTCCTGTGCATCTTCTGTGCAACATAAACAATGGAGTATGTTTTAATCTAGGCCACCCATGGAGGACGGGTCCCATTTTGAGTCTTGGTCCTCCCAAGGTTTCTTCCTTCTGCTTTAAGGGAGTTTAAGTTTAAGGCTTTAATACAGTCTTACAATCCAAGCAATGGTCGGTTAAGGGTCTTGCTCAAGGACCCAACTGTGGCAGCTTGGCAGAGGTGGGATTTGAACCCTGGACCTTCTGGACGTATCATTTCTTTCTGGTCCAGAGTCCAGTGACTTAACCACTAGGCTACCACAGTCCCATATAATATAAAATTGTAAAGTTGCTTTGAGACAATTCTCCGTTGTAAAAAACGCTGTATAAATACATTTGAATTTAAATAAATATTTTTTAAAACCTTACAAGGAAAAACAGTACATTATATAACAATGTACAAAAGCACATATTAAAATATATCAAATCTATATATTCGCAATATGTTTTTTAGATTTTTAGTTTAAAAATATTTTCATTTTTAAATGGCAGTTTTGATAAAAGGTCAAATAGAATGTATATTTCCAAAGATTTATTCATAGATTTATTCATAAAATAATCAAATAAACAACATATACCTGTGTAGATGGACACGCAAACAAGACTGACATCAGAAGTTAACCCCATGTTGATCCGAAGTCTTGTTTCTCTTCGAACAGTGAACAAAACAGAGAAAACAGTGTTGACATCACATTCTGTCATTAGTCTGCAGCCTGTGGAAAAACTTCACACAATGAAGTCACAGTTGAACTGAATAGTTTGGGAGATTTTTAAAATTTTAATCCCCTAATTTTTGCGAGCGGTATATGATGAGTGAAACCTGTTTACTGATTTAGGAATGAAATCAAAAGAATTATACACTTCACACCATAATTTTAAAACCATCTGCTTAATATAAGTCCCCCTTGTGCGAACAATGGACTTCACAAGACCCCTGAAGATGACGTTAGCAAAGCATCCTTAAAATCCTTTAAATTGCAAGGTGGAGCATCGATGGACTTGACTTGTTTTTTCATTACATTCCACAGATGCTCAATAGGATTAAGATCTGGGGAATTTGAAAGCCAAGGAGGAGGGAGGGAGGGAGGGAGGGAGGGAAAGGCTGTGAGTGGTATGTTGTTTGGATGGTTGCAGTAGTTCAAGAAGAATCTGCCTACCTCTTGGCAACAGATCAGTGATTGTTTTGACATAACAAAAATATGGAGATGCAGTCCAAGTTGAAACAGGTTCCCCTAGTTCCTCCACAAAAAAAATCTTAGTTATGTTTCACACCTGAGTAATAAAAAAAATATTTGTTTGCATGTGTCAAATTTTGCTCAGTATTCTGAGCAATTGTGCATAATGCTAATGCAACCAATGTTTTATTTATGATCATCATCATGAGTTTGAAAGATGAACAACTAAGTATTTTGACTCTCAGACTGCACCATCCATGTTCTGTTGGTGCTTACATTTACATTTCGGGCATTTAGCAGACGTCCTTATCCAGAGCGACTTACAACTTATACAGTCTTACAATTTAAGCAATGGTGGGTTAAGGGCCTTGCTTAAGGACCCAACTGTATCAGCTTGGCAGAGGTGGGATTTGAACCCTGGCCCATCAGGTCCTGAGCCCAGTACCTTAACCGCTAGACTACCACATTATTGCCCATGAGCAAGACTCTTAACACACAATTGCTTGGACTGCATGTTGTAAAACTGTATCAGTTGTACGTTGCTCTGGACAACAACATTTATCGAATGACTTATGTCTGTTTAGCATCACATTCCAGATTTGGTTCCATGTTTTCACAGGATCGCTGGCGAGCCAATAAACCCTGACTAGCACTTAGCATTCTGAACCAGATTATTTAAAACATTATTAACAGAACATAATTACTTCTTCACCAAACTTTACTGTGGACACTTCTCCTGGAACCTGCTTATTAAGGATTTTTTCTGCTACACTGCCAGGCGGTGAAACCTTTCCTCTTTATCTAATGGCGAGTTGCTAACATGCATGGTGCATTAAGCTCTGAGCAAACACTGCATATGATTGAGGTTCCAGTTTAGAACTTGGAAGCAAGTGTTTCAATGATCTTCTTTAAAAAGCCCTGTTGTGTTTGTCCCTTTACATGGATTTACTTATAATCCTAACAAACACAATAAACAAACAATCACACAGAGATAACGCTGCAGCATCAGAGCTTTACTTAACTGACTCCACCACATTCAACTCAGTGAATCAATAGACGGGTGATACAATTACTTTTGTAATAAAAGTGATAATGTTATAATTAGCATTGCTATACAATACACAACAGGTTCTATTTTGTGAGCTCGTATGGACCGACACTTTACAAGTGATATCATCTGGCCCATTGAATTAATATCACACTGCCCTTAAAATGGAAATGCCTTTATAAAAAAAAAAGGCATGTAAGGTTTAATGCAAAAACAAGGTCACTAAAGAGTAAAAAGAAATAACTTGTATTTATGTCAAACACTTGGTTTTGATGAATTTTCGGTTATTTGACCAGCCCAATACTGACCCATTGAACTAATATCACACTGCCCTTAAAATGGAAATGCATTTATAAAAGCAGTGAGAAAAAAGTGGGAGCTCTAGCAGAACTGAAATTTGACTAATGTTGCCATCCTGGGACAGTCACTTCAAGTTCAGTGCAGCAATTGTGTGAAGCTAAAGTGATTTATAGTGATGTAGCCATTGTGACATGGTTGTCTGATTTCACCTGTTCAAGATTGACAAAATAACTTATTCATTCTTATGTAGAAGAACCTGGCGTAGCTGGAGAAGAACGAACTACTTGCAGCATTATTTGCATTCCCAGTTAAGTGTATGCACACTAGATAAGAATATCATTGATATTCTGCGATTAGAGTCAGAACAAATTAGAAATACCGTGCATAACGTACCATTTAAATCCACGATTGGAACCGTGAGCATGCATTTGTTGATCCCTGAGCGTTTGTACCTGAATGGACTGATCACTTACCTGATTTAAGAGGTTCGCTGCGGGATCCGGAGCTGCTCCAGACCGGAGTGTGCTTTCGCTTTCAGCAACAACAACTTCAAAGCATGCACTTTCATTTCAGGGTGAAAAAAAACAATGCAAACGCAATGCTTTTGTACGTTTAGAGAGAACAAAATATCTTTTCAGTGTTCACTCCACTAAAGGAATATGCGTGCCTTTAAAAAGTTTTAATCTAAATACTGATTTTTAAATCATGTAAATAATTCATATTTAAATACTGTTGGTACATGTAGGTGTATATTACAAATGTCATTATCGTTTATCCCAAATCTCTTAAGATTGCTGAAGTTATCTCAGTTAATCTGTCATGGGCAAAGGTTTTTAAATTGAATTTATAAACTGAACTTGGCTTTTAAAAAAGTACTTTTACAGCCAGTGAACATAGCTATACTGCTCATAAAAATAGGGAACATCCCCTAATTTGTGTAAGGAGTGTAGCTTAATGTATTGAGTTAATGCCCTCTTATAATATGGAGCTGGGTTATACAGTATATCATTAGTTCCAGCCCTGAACTGGTGGTAACTCCCTCCATTCTTCTGTGGCCTGAGCATGTCATGAAAACTTTTCCCCCTGAGGACACAGTGGCTCTGTGTGCTAGACTTAATAGTACCGAATAGGGTACTATTAGACGGGACTGAATTAGGTAGATCATGGTTGAAAGGTCATGGTACACATCTATGTAAGTGGCTCTTTGTCCACTTGCTCTATTTGGTGGTATGTCGGGGACATAAAGGGGATTTACATTCATTTATGTGCATTTGTGAGTTCTCTTTTGTATAATAAAACATAAAAAAAATGTAATCCCTTTTCATGAGGCCAATTAACATCCAGCTGCAGAAGATATACTATATGCAGTCCTGCACTCATGACTGGGCCTCTATTTCAGTGATTTTTTTTATTCCATATTTTAAGCCTGCTTCTCCTAATCAAGGAAGCAGAGTCGCCACGTCTATCCCGAGAAAAGATAGAAAGCAAGCTTAAGGATGCCCTGGCCAAGACTCCAGTCCTTGTAAATATTTGTGAATGCCTCTGGGTGTTGGGTTATTTTATCAGTGGTTTTTCATGGTACACTGAGACATTAAAGTGCATAAAACTGTTTAATTAAGACAGGTACTTACCAAAGATGATCTGTGCGGTGGCTATAATCAGGAAGTTCACAATGGATGTAAAGATAACAGAGCAATAATACATAGGGAACATTTATTTATTCATTCATTTTTTGTTCAAGTTTAAATATCATCTCAGGGTTGGTAGTGCTAGAAGATGAGACCTTGACAGGGCTTTCTCAGTTGACCCTAAATTGTGACTGTATGTGATGCCTGACCAGGCCAGTAGACAAACCCAGGCCATCATGGTGGTATATTAGACCACTGCACTAGCAAAGCAGCTAACATGGGGATAATGCAATATTAAAATAGTTATTTATTTATTTATAATGTGTTGATGGATGAAACTACACTGTGCTAGTAGAGAACAGTATGCACAACAAATGTGATCCATATTATTGTGAAATTCTCTGTTACAGAGATTCTAACTGAAATAGAAAAAGTAGAAAATGGTTAGAGATAAAAGGTGGCAGTTTTTTTTAAGCTTATATGATGTGCTTGTTTCTCGAACTGTCATACCTGCCCCAGCTGCTTCAGCCATTCTGAACTTTAAAACATAACAAAGACACAAAATTATAAACTAATGGCATGTATCAAGTAAATCAAATGTTAGAATGCTGACACTTTCCCTCTAAATAATGTCAAACTGATTTTCTGTCATTCACCCAGGCACACAATCTGCTTTGCTACAAAAGTGCATTTGGAGTGAGGTCAGCAGTAGTGATGGATAAAAAGTGTTGTTTTTAAAAAACAAAATAGTTTAAAGATGGGGAAGGTGTTAGTTGACGATGGGAGGAAGCAACCTTCATTGGTCAATCCATTGTTCAATTTGTCACAAAAAACACAAAAGAAAGTCTGTAATCATACAAAAAGCAGATCAAGCATCCTTTTTATGTTTTTCAAGTGGCTAATTATTGATATACTTGTCACCCATCTTAAACTTCTCTCTGGAGGGCAATTATGTCCTTTTATAATGTTCTGCCTTTGCTTGCCTATCCCAAAGGCACACGGAACAAGGACATTTTGTGTAACCATTTTGTTGTCCAAGAAGCATTGATGGAGCTTTCAGATTTACCAGATTTTAAACTTGGCTGTTAAGCTTGTCTTTACTTTATAAGATAGGGAAATCTATACCTGCTGTTCGCTCTCCAGGAAGAAATCTAGAAAGTCTAAGTAATAACAGAAGCAGATTAGTATTAGACTGTTTATTGCACAATGTAATATACCATAAGAAAGCATTTAAAGCACTTCTGATCCTCATTTCAGTTATCAGCATTATAGAGTGAAGCATTATAGAGTGAAGCGATCATACTGCCATTTGTTTCCCAGATGTGCATCGTTTAGCTTGCCCATTATTTGTATAATACTATAATATTAATACTACAGTTATCAGTAGCATAATTGTTCACATACGTAAACATACAATACTATACAAAATGACAAATAAAAACACAATTAAATTACTTTGCCGTACAAGAGTTCATTTTACCTACCACGTCTTGTGTTCGTCAACAGTAACAGCTCAAAAGTAGCTCAGGTGAACTCTTGCTGGAGCATACCATAGCTTGAATTGTATGTCTCTATGCCCATGTCATGGCCACCTGATTTTTTTTTTTAAATACTTTTGGTTTAAAAATACCAGGTTTTTAAAAAATACTTTTGAACTTACAATGCACATGGATCAGCAAAAATGTCTAATCAGAAAATGACGCAACGAACCAAAAACTACACTAACAGGTAAAATTGAATATGGCAAAATAAAAACAGCAGAAAACATATTTATTGCAAATTACACTTTTGCCACATTTTGTTATTTTTTTAATTCATGGCAATGATTGTGAGCAATTATCAAACTTATTATGGTAACACATGTATTGTTTAACATTGGGTGGCAGACCCAGGGAAGTCACTTTTACCATTTTACCGTTTAATATCCACATGGCATTCTATGACAACAGAATGGATCTTGACCGGTACCATAGTCACATAATAGTTCAGATGCTTTACACAGTGTCTTATTTTAAAAATAGGCTTAAAAAAGGTTTGCTAATACTAGCTTTTCAGTCATTTATATGAGAATTAAATATATTTTACACATATTTCCTGTTATGATTCAGAAAATGGAGATTGATCAGATCAGACCTTAAAACAGTACATACCCGTGTTTGTTCTGCCCTATCAGTGTAGCCAACAACCAGGTCCTCATCAGATCTAACAATTTATTTCAAACAAACTGGGTCAGATTTACACTCCAAAAATATGTTAATAACAGTGATATTAAATTTTTAAATATTAAAAAAAAAATTGATATTAAATTGATTTTTTGTTCCACAGCCTTAATCAATAAGACACAATTGTCTTCTATTATCAGTAATTTTACAGTAAATCAGAGGTAATGGAGATCACTCAAATCAATATAGAAATGTTCGTTTAAGTCAGTAGGTGATCAGTTAAAGTGTCTGCCTATTGATTTGATTGTGCTAATTTCTCTCTAGGCCTCCTTTGTTTCCAGATAAACAGATTTAACCTTCTGGGGAAAAATTAGAAAACTTTCATGTTACATGTTTAAATAGCAATTAAAGTGAAATTATTGTTTGTTGCCTGAAAACACTGCACAGGACCTACAGGACAGGTCAATGCAAAAATATCTCTAATGCAAGTGAATAAATCAGCAGTTCTTTAGACCAAAATGTCAGGAGTCTGGTCCCATGTGGGTTTTCTATCTTGATTAATAGCCTTTAATAACAAACCAGTTCTACTTTGATCACAAATCAGTCAGGCACTGGCTGGAGCAAGTCTCCACATAGATGCAGCCATGAGACTGACCACCCTCTAGTTCAATCACTCTGCTCCGTCCTTTTTCACTGGACCCAGTCTGAAAATGAGCTCCTCCCAGGAAGTTGTCAAACAGCAGTCCTCTTCTCCAAAGCTAGGTGCACATAAACACACATTACTGAACACTGTACCATGTTAATGTCACTGTAACGAGTATTGTGGTGGAAACCACATCTCACCGCTATATAAAGTTTTTTCTTAGGTCTCCTTCTATAGAAAATCGCCTTTGTGTTAAACTCAGGACTTCCATCTCTTTTAAAGAGGCGCGTCCTTACAGTGTCTTCCTCACACTTAATGAGAGCATACACATCTGGAGCTAAAAAGAGATGGAACAGAGACACATTTAATGTGTATTTACTGTATATTTCATTTTATGATTACAGACACTAGTCCATCTGTTCTCTACATACACAAATGCTTGTGAGCAGTATACTTTGTCATTCCTCTTTAGTCTGTTCTCTGATGTTCAGGCCCCCCAAAGGGTGTCCCGATGAGTGTATATCAGTATAGGTGATTGCATTTTCACAAAACACACCATGCACCACAACATTTCTAATAAAATGCAAGTACATGAACTTGGACTTTAACCAGGAATGAATCATAGATATTGTAATTTGATACTAACCAGGTTGTTTAGGCTTACTGAGTGAAGAAGCCCTGTGCAGGTGTACTGTAATAACAGCACATGGCTGTGGAATACAACAGGACCACAAAGACGTAATGGGAAGCTCATTCTTCAGCTCCCTAGAAAAAGAATACATAGCAGTAAACTATTTAGTCTCCTAGCTGTCGATTTGTTAAACAAAAGAATGCTTCATGGAGAAAAATTGGCTATATAATGCATATACAAACATTTTAGTATCTAATTGCCAGTCTAGCTAATATGTCAAAAAAACTTTCTTTGAAAAAGCCTGCAGTGCAATTTACTGTATTTTAAGTTAATTGGATGTTCTTAATTGTGTAGAAAATGAATGTTTTGTTGTGTTACAAACT
>JAUZSV010434656.1:0-10132 GCA_034780495.1 Parotocinclus cesarpintoi | reverse complement strand
CTTTATATCTTTTCCCACAAAGTCTCTTGTTTAATTTCTTGTTAATGTCCTCTGGTTGTCCTGTCTCTACGCCTTTCGAGGAATTATTCACTGTCTGCGCCATCAAACAGGTTCAAATATTCAATGACTGTGATCAGGTCATCCCTTACTCTTTTCTCTTCCATGGTGAGCAAATATATGCCTCTCTATCCTCTCCCTGTAACTAAGTTCTCTTAATTTAAGTACAATCCAGAGGCAAACAAGGAACTTGTTGCTCTTCTCAAAAATTGACAATTTTGTGTTTGCTGGGATTACCTCCATTTTCTTTAGGAGCAGGTCCCTGAGTTTCATTGCTCCTTTAGCTGTGGTTTGGGTCTGAGTTTGCCACATGACCAGACCAGTGTTGCTCACTAGTTGTGTCTAGTTAAAGAACAGATTTAACAATGCTACCAGTGTATATGTGCATGGCATGTTGAGCTATTAATCTTCTATTTAAGCTATCACACATACACTCAACGATCACTTTATATCTTGACCACCCCTTGTTTTTACAGCCATCGTCCATTTGATCAGTTTCACTTGCCATATAGATCCACTTTGTAGTCCTACCATTACAGCCTGTAGTCCTAGTGTGCACATACTTCCTTAGTCTCCTTGACTCTGATTTGGATGGTGGATCATTGTCAGCACTGCATTAACAGTGATGCTGTGTTTGTGTGTTTAATGTTTTGAGCTGGTATAAGTGTATCAAACACAGCAGTGCTGCTGGAGTTTTTTTTAACACCACTTCTGGACAGATAAGCATCTACCAACTGAAAATGTCTACATAACTGCATTATGTAGGCAGCATTCTGTGACAAGGCATTCTAACAAACTGTGCAACTAGAGCTGAGTTGCTGTCTTTGACTTCTATAAGGAGAAGCAATATGATAGATGCATACAGGGGATAGAAAAAGTATGTAAAGATAGTCTGTAATTGTAGAACTACAAAATTCTTCTACAATGGACAGTCAGTGTAGAAACAATGAGTGTGGGTGATCTGTTCACAGAAATTAAGGGATATTTAATTATGGCATATTTCATTTTAAGGTATCCCCTAAATTTTGTGAGCAGTATATTTTTATTTATGTGTTTATCTTAGTTTTACTTCAGTTGTGTGAATTTATACACCGTTTTGTAATGTAAAATAGGTACTGTTGCTATAGTGTGTTTAAAACCTTTTTTTAAACCACTGCATGTTGTGAAACACTTGACATTTTCAAATGTAGCCACCGAACAGCTGAACAAGAAAAGAGTAAATAGATCAAATTATTTAAATAGTTCATTCACTCTGAGCCAACTGATAAATACAGTTTAAACTAATGACTGCTAGAATCAGTCAGTCTACAGATATATGCAGTTGTAATACCACTCAGTAGCTTAACAAAAGGAATGACTTCAGTGCTCCACATGAACCAGTTATTTGAGGAGATTGAGTTTGCCAAAATGTGCTGAAATGTGGTTAGTAAAAAGATACAGATAGCATGCAAAATGACCCGTACTAATATAGGTTATAATCAAAGTTATGTAGAATTAATTGAAGGTGTCTACTGTGTCTACTGTGTATTAACTACTCATGTATTAAGCATTAATTTTGCACAAATGACAATACTTGGCATATAGATAAGCAGAACTGTGGCATGGAAACATAGCAATATGTAATGAAAAATTAAGATATAGCTGACTAATTTGGATCATTTGATATGTATATTTATAAAAGCCAGGTGTTGGGTTTACTTGATCTAGAAAGCAACTAGCCACGGTGGATGAAGCACTACCATGTTAATCAGATAGCATTGGGTGGCATGATAATGATTTGACTTTGACAGCTGGTGTCACAGTCAGCAGCACAGGTGCGGTGCGTTTAGTGCTGTGATTCAGACCTGAAATTAATGCTTTTGGTTGAGGCATACACACACTGCCACACAAACTGCTAACACATTTTGAATTGCTTGTACTGTTCCCTTAAGTGCTGCCCACTCACAATAAACGCTTGCAAGCAACTAGTTAATAAATACTGTGCGAAAGTGCAGATGTGTCTGTCTGTCTCTTCATTCATGATTAATAACATTTTAAGGCTTGAATTATGATTACATGTAATATTGATAAATGACTGCACTTGTTTAAAGGAGTGATGAGGATTGTCTCCTAAATCAAATCCAATACAGAGACAGCACAGTAAGAGCTTGCCAGTGGCTTAACATATTCACAGTTGCTATGATTTATGGTAAGCTTCACACTGTGGCACAATGTAGCACATGTACTCCACTTCCAACTTTAAGGAAAAGACTTTCCACATACCTCAAATGAAGCTAATTAGTGAAGACATGTTTGTTTGTGTATTTATTGTTGTATTATTTTTAAGTGCTAATTAATAATGGAAATATTTCTTGCCAAACTGTTTTGGTAAATCCATGTATCCAGACGTTTCAAATCTAGTAGTCACACAGTTCATTACTGAAATCTTGGCTTCCCAGACAAACAATCTCCACATTCAGCAATATCAGTGGCTTACTTGTAAATGTTAATAAGATGCACAGATGAATAATTGTAGAATAGAACTGGATCATCAGCTGTTGCCCAGACTCTTCATGCTCCCAAGTTTGAGTTCCTGCAGGGCCATATACATGCATGGAGCAATTTGTCTCTATTACATGAAGCAATTTATTATTTTACATGAAGCAATTTATTGGAGCAATGTATTGTAACCTCATTAACTTTTACAGTCCAAGCCGTTTGGATATAGGGGCTTGATGAAAGACAAAGAGTGCCAACTTGGCAGTACTGGGGCTTAAAACCTAGACGTTCTGAGCCAGTACCTTAACCACTGCAGCAATAGTATACTATACTACTAATAGTATACTACTATACTAATAGCAACTACATCCATAGTATATAATGAAAAATTCAGATGACTTTATCCAAGTTCGTAATAGTGTATACTTGTCTTCACCATGTCATTGTATGTTTTTTGTGTGGCAACAATGTGTACACTGACAACACTGCACAGATACTGCTATGTTATACAATTCTCTTCTCCTGTCAAAGTTGGACAAACAACTCCAAGCATTACTTAACAAGCATGTGTCAGAGAACCTTGGGCAAAGTTTAAACCAGTTTGTACTATGATAACTGTTTCTCATTATAACTTAGTCATCCAAATTTAAGAGAGTGTAATATGTGTCCTTGCAGTTCAACTTTCCTGTTAACAATTGCTGTAACACTTCTGCATTTTGCACCATTTCATTATTATTTTTTGTTTTTCTCTCAGTTCTTGTGCACTGTGGTGGCCATCCTGCTGCATTATTTCTTTATGTCGGCGTTTGCTTGGCTATTCGTAGAAGCATTGCACATTTATCGCATGCAGACTGAAGTCCGAAATATCAACTATGGAGCTATGAGGTTCTACTACGCTATTGGCTGGGGAGTCCCTGCCATCATTACAGGTATGCATGAAAGAATTAATACATCAAATACATCAAATTCTAAAAATACAATTATTTTAGTTTTAAGTTTGATAAATTATTGATAACTGAAATAACTGAAAGATTACATGTAAAACAGGCTCTGTGGAGTAAGGATATGCTGTGTGTGATAACATTACATGATACTAGCTTTGTTAATTGATATGCATGTGGATTTAGTCAGCAGCCAGGAGGTTGTTGGAGTTACATCACTGTCTGTGTGCCCTTGTGCAAACCCCTAAACCCTCTAATCTCTAGAGATACTGCACATTGACTCTCTGACCCCAGCCTGTCAGAGTGAACCCAGCAATGCCAATTTAACATTTACATGAAAATGACTATGCAGTAATTGGCACTGTTTTTAATACATGGTGTGTGTGCGCACATATTGTTATTGTTATACTTAGGTTTTTAGTCCCCTCCACATTGATTAGTACCTCTGATACAGATGAGGCATAATGTTTATAAAGATTTAAATTAGCTCAATATCACACTGAGAAACAGTCCACCGGTTTAATTGCCTCCACACTCTACGAAGATGAGGGTAAGAATGGTAAATCACTGGCAGATCACTGAGTAATAGAAGAAAGTAGCACCTTGAGATCACCAAGTTTCCAAAATTACCTTCGGATGTCACCACAATGTCAATGCATTACTTAAAATAATAATTGACTAATAATCACCTTTCTTGTCATATAATCTTAATATAATCTTAATCGTAACTACCTAGAATTGCAGGCGGTGGCTAGGTGGGTAGCACTGCCATCTCACAGTTTTCCTCCCGCAGTCAACATAGACGTGGATTAGGTTAATTGACTATGCTAAATTGATACATATGACGAATTTCGATAAAGTTGATTGTTGATATAACTTTGTGTAAATTGCCTATTATGCTGAAGAGCAATGTTAAATAAATTACATAAACAAACATACCTGGAGTTTCCAAAACGCTACTGAAACTATTGCTGGAACTGTGGTCTATGGTAAAATTTGCTTTTTAGCAACACAATCTCAGTGCATTTGGTGTAAAACAAGAATGATTACACCCACTGATAAGGACCTGATGCCCACTGTTAAGTATGGTGGAACGTATGTAGTGTTGTTTTTTATCCTGACACTGGAAAGCTTGTTAGGGTAAATGCAGCTCCCTAATCTTTGTAGAAATAGCTGTATAATTATTAATATTATATAGTAATGCCCATTGAAAGAACTTGTGCTAATTACTAGCCACACAAACTGTTTTATGTTTTGAAAGATTGTATTATTTCATATGCATCACAGTGCTTTGGTTCAATTTCTACCATTAATCGAACTCACACACATCTTTTTTTATGTTACAAGTGTTGTATATATTTAGGTTGCCCTACATTTGCTGGCATTGATTAGAGGTTGTTTTAAACAACAATAAGCATTTTTTTCTGAAGAATATTTGGTTTGATTTAGTTTGGTTGTTAATTTAAGTATTTATTTTCCATTTATTACTGTACTGAAAGTTTATAATATGTTCTTGTAAAGTTAATATAGCAGATTCTGCGATTAGACCAATAACACACATATCAATCAGAATCTCAATTAAGTAATTAAGTTAAGATTAAACCCTATTTATTGTACATAGATAAACTAAGCCCATATTAAGTGTGAAATCTACAGGCCATTCTTGGTATTACTGGCTGAACATGCTAAAACCTGTATCTGTACTCCTTTGACATCCGGTAAGTAATTGTTCCTGAGAAATTTACTTATGATCTTGCGACATTGTGTAAAGAGGAATGATCTCAAATTCTAAATTCTCCAATCATATGAGATAATTTTCATCAAAGGGAGCAAAATATTTAGGGCAGGATTGCCAATATTTTTAGCGTGTGTGATTTTGCTGAGAACAAATAATTTCTTGGTGGGGATGCCCGTTTTTCAAATAAATTAGCTTTGATTTTGTCATATTTTCACCTTTACCAGGGATGCCAGTAATTGTGTACGTTTCATAAATTTTACATAACACGCATCTATATATATCATCTATATTGTGTGTTCTAGGTCTTGCTGTGGGTCTGGATCCAGAGGGTTATGGAAACCCTGATTTCTGCTGGATATCCTTATATGATAAACTCATCTGGAGCTTTGCTGGACCTATTGTCATCGTCATACTTGTAAGAAAATCTCATTTCTCTAAAGGCATCATCGGGCAGTCACATCTACCAATTAGATTTTGGAAAACTGTGCTAACAATAGCTTTTACCAGTATTTCAGTGGGGTAAATATGTGCATAAGGGAAGATGCTATCTTGTCTTATCTTAGTGTCAGTAGGCAACCTTGATTTTTCCAGGCTCTATCAATCTTCAAAATGAGATAGTGACAGGAATTTAATAAAAGTTGACTAAAGGTGTTTAAATTGAATTCAGGTGTTATAGCTGGCAGAAATGGGGGTGGGTTGGGGAGCCAAAAATGTTTGATTCAAAAATCCAATCTAAATAATGTCACAAAATAATCCAAAGTCAAAAAATCAGAATAATAGTATATCCAGTTGGTGCTCATGTCGCTGGTCGCACAACTTTTCTCTTAGTAACAGTTATTCGCCCGTCACCTGATGAACAAAGGCCTCCATCCCAACATTATAGTTGGCACTCAGCATCCACCCAAGCTCTGGTTTGGGGTGCTCGTTCTGTGGCATGTCACGCAGACTAGAGATGCTTAGCAATTCTGTGTAAGGATACCTACTATTCACCATTGAGTCTCGACTCAAAAAAGCACCACTAAAGAGACCATTTATGTAATATAGAATTTTCTTTTAGACTTGGTGACATAACCTCAGAATATTTATGTGTAATTGAAAGATTTTAAATTACTCATATTAAATTTGCCAAGTTAGATACACATAGCGCTAACCATGTACAATCACTATGTACAGTAGGTTCACTTTGCAGTCTTAAAGTTACAGACTGTAACCTTCTGCTACATGGACAGAGTATCCCAATTTATCCATCATTAAATGGGAATGTAGTATCATAGCACCACTACTTTCTGGATACGATTTGACTAGGGAACCAGTTTAAGCATTATCTAAGCTGTGAATTGAAGATTGCTGATGTAAATTCTTCTAAATTGGGAGTTGGTTTTCATTCTAGACCAGCAGGAGCTACATCTAAATCCATGTTTAATTGTATGGGCTTGGCCGTTTAATGACTGATAACTTGATATGTTGATCTGTAACAACACTGACAGTTTGTTGAATAGATTGGACAACCCTGGTTTAAATATTTATATACAATAGTTTATGTCCACTTTATGTAGTTACTTAATCTTAATTAATCACAATCTTAATTTTCCTCAGTTTATTGTGCTACGGCTGAGATTATGTGTTCTTAGTCCAGTGTTTTAGCTCCTATTTTCATTCCTCTCCTCTCTGTCCATGTCTTTATTGCAGATGAATGGGGGAATATTTATGATCGTACTACGTATGACATGTAATCCTTCTCAAAAGGAGACAAAGAAGCTGCCATTAATGTGAGTAACACAGACATACACACACACACACACACACACACACACACACACACACACACACACACTGTATATGACTTATTCTGCATGAGTGGATTTTGTTTTTGCACCACTAACTTTTGAGTCTGACAGACAGTCCCTATTAGCTAGCCCTTTCTATTTCTGCCAAATGAGCTCCTTCAGAAAAGTCAATGATAAATTAATGTGGATGATTTTCATTTTCTTCATGCCTCAGTGCCACTATCCGCAGTGCCTTTCTCCTGCTGCTACTAAGTGCGTGCGTCTGGTTCTTTGGCCTAATGGCTGTAAATAACAGCATCTTGGCCTTCCACTACCTCTTCATCATCCTCTGCTGCATACAGGTGTGGCTCATAGATGTTTGAAAATGTTTAGGAGTTTCTGTGAATGTATTGGGATGGGGGTGCTAAATACTGCATGGCATTTCTAGTTTGGTGTGTATTCATCAGGTTGTACTGTTGTAACCTTAGGGTTTGGCCGTACTATTGGTATTCACTCTGCTGAACTCAGAGGTGCAGGAAGCCTGGAAAGCAGTCTGCTCTGGCAAAAAGAGTCCCTGTGAAGACCCTCCCAGAGCACCACAAATTACTGTAAGTGCACAAACATACACACTTATACTCTTCCTTAAGGAACCATTTAAACCGTAAACCATACTCTGCTGTGTTTGAGCTGGAGTAAGCTATCAGATTACTGACAGCAATTTTGATGAAACCCAATTATATGTGCATTGGGGTCAAAAAGTGAGTCAATCCAAAAATCAGATGCTTTTCCAAAACATACCTTCAAATTAATTTAATATACAAGAGCAATATGTACATAATATGCAGGATAGTCAATATGATAATATACTGCTCACAAAATTAGGGAATACTTCATAATGAAATCTCCCATTATTCATTATTTTATTCCCTAATTTTCATAAACAGTGTATTTATCTGGATAGACAGTAAATATTACTAAATAGCAATACATTACTTGTTATATTATGTTATATAGTGGCTAGATTATGTCTATATTATGAGTATCCATTAAAACCACAGACAGGTTAAATGAATATAAGTGACAGCGCGATGCAGTGAGCAATGTTCTGCTGAAAACCACTGAGCTCTGACTTTCATCTGGATACCTACCTAAATATTATTGCAGACCACGTATATATCTTCATGTCAACCTTAATCCCTTGTGCAGTGGCTTCTTTCTTTAGATTAATGCTCCTTGCCACACTGTAACAATTAATCATGAATGGTTTGATCAACAAGACAAAGTGTTCAGGTTGTTGACTTGGCCTCCAAACTCCCCAGATGCAGCAAGTATTGACCTCCTGCTACTTTCGAGCACTAGCTCCATCCGGCCACTTTATCCAGATGCCAAGTTAATCCTTCTATAGTCCAAAAAATCTTGATCAGGAATAGTCTTTCTGACTAAGGCAGCAGCCAAGAAACCACTTTTTGGAATTTTTTTCAATTTGTTGGATAAAACAACAAATTGAATGGTGGCCTACAACTGTTGAAAAGTAATGCACATCTAGGCCACCCCAGGAGGATGGGTCCCTTTTTGAGTGTTGGTCCTCTCAAGGTTCCTTCCTTCTTTATTCAGGGAGGTTTTCCTTTCCACTGTCACCAAAGGCTTGTTCAATTTGGGATTGGCCTGTTAAGATAATATAAGATTGTAACGCTGCTTTATTACAATGCACCTTTGTAAAAAGCGCTATATGCATAAATTTGACTTGACGTGGATAAAATCCCCCTAGAGCAAGTACATGAATGCTTGTGAGTGACTGTATATTTTTTTGTGCTTGCGTGTCTGTATTTGTGTGTGTGAATAGGGCCAGAACCCATACAACAGTGCCTCCCTGTTGGAGCAGAGTGGATTACATCGCATCACACTAGGAACCTCCACCATATCGTCAGTCAGTAGTGCTCGGTAAGAACACAAACAAACCTAAACACCACACATTATGTGATGTATTAACTCAAAACATCTGTTTTTAACTTTTTGAATGATTAAAGCTGTTATTAACTGTAATAAATGTTGTTCATTTAACCAAAAAAAAACAACCAAGCAACAAATAAGATCAAATTAATTAATTAATTCTCTTAGCTGCTTATCCTAGTCAGAGTCATGGGAAAGCTGGTGGCGAACCGGCAACATTGGGCGCAGTGTGGGAGGAAACCGGAGTACCCAGAACCGGAGAGAACAAGCAACCTCCACACAGATGGAGCCCAGGGTTGAAACTGAACCGGGGATCTCTGAGCCCAGGGTTGAAACTTAACCGGGGATCTCTTGCTAACCACTTTACCACCATGCCACCCTTGATCATATTAATATTAGCTTTCATTGCTTACTAATTGAATATCACAAACTAACTAGATCTGCATTTCCTGAATGAACTAAACAGGGCTTGAAAAAATATGACCAGTATTAGTACTTTATTTCAAATGTAGTGTAACTTGTGAGTCAAAAGCAATAGGACACGCCACGTGCTGCATCATGGACTTTTCGCAAAGGCTGCCAAAACAAGTCTTTGTATCATCACTATCTGTTTTTTGGAATTTGGCTATGAGAGATGCAACAGTGCTGTGTGAAATTGGTGGTCTTTCTGGGTGTCTGTGGTTATGATATGATGATGTTTCCCAGACGTCAATTCCATCTTTAATAACAACTAAAGTTGAAAATTGTGTTGTGTTTTTTGCAAATCTCAAACCCAAATTGGGTCCTTCAGCAAGGCCCTTAACCCGCAATTGCTTGGATTGTAAGATCGTATGAGTTGTAAGTTGCTCTGGATAAGGGCATCTGCTAAATACCATAAATGTAAATGGTGGCTTTCAAAATGGCAGCCTTGTTCCGGACATATCCTAAAAGCCCCCTTACACATGACTTGCTATGTAATTTTTTTTGTCTTTAAAATAAAAGGTTGTCCTGTGTCTTTTGAATCTTCCCACTTCATTAGGTACACTCAGTGTTGTATAAAGTACTGAAATCTCACACTCAAGTAAAAGTATAGGTACCCCTCCAAAATATGACTTAAAAGTCCAAAAAAAAAAAAGGTCCAAAGTCTGGTAAAAGTCCAAGTCACTGACTGAAATGTTACTTGAGTTAAAGTCTTAAAGTATCCGAAACGTCTTGTACTTAAG
>JAUZSV010434645.1:0-10132 GCA_034780495.1 Parotocinclus cesarpintoi | reverse complement strand
ATAGCCATAGGTATGTAGACACTCCTAGTTAATGATAATTTACTCATTTACTGCTAACAAGGTAATAATGTGAAGCATACAGAAGTTTATTCATCTTAGACAAACAATGGCAGTAGAATGGCTTGTACTGAATACCATGGCAGTGCTTACTCTGCCAATTTCTTAGCTTTTTACCTCTCCAAAAGTCAGTTAATCCTCCTAGAACAATATCCATTAATTGAAACATTTGTCAACCTTGACAGGGAATTTGACTGACTTGAACAGATATAACAATTTTAATCATATTTGATATTAATTGACATGCCAACAGTGAACCAGTTTTTAACATCAGTGCACAAACACAATTATTACAAACTCGCAACCATCATAACCCCACAACCTCACAAAGAGCAGAATATGATGTGCTTATAACATTGTTAGTCTTTAGCATAATATACTACAGTAGCATGCTTGTCAACCAGCAAAATAGTATTAGTGTAACCTGCAGGCTTTTTTATAAAGTCAATTTGACCATTAACCAGCATAAACCAGCTTGTAGCCTATCTTTACTCTACTTTGTAATTGTCAAAATCCCCTCAGGACCACCACAGATCAGGTACTATTTGGGTGGTGAATCATTCTCAGTACTGCACTGACCTGTGTGGTTGTGTGTTGTGCTTGTTTGAGTGAATCAGACACAGCAGTGTTGCTGGAGGTTTCTAACATTTCAGTGTCATTATTGAAATGAAAATAGTCCACCAACCAAATAGTGACCAGCCACCAGCATTGTGGATAGTTCAGAAATAAATTAGTGAGGCCTTTGTGAAGGTTCAAACAAATGATCATGTTGTTGTATGTAATATTTAGGTGTCCACAAACTTGTGCATAATATATTATGTCACTAAAACCGAACCAGACATTTAATTTGCGTTTGCAACAACGCTGGCCATTATTTAAGAAGATTTAGGCATAATTTTTTATACATGAGGTGGTCCCTCTCACACGACATGACGATCTTGTTCCCTCTCTAAACCCATAGAGTCTACCGCGGGAAACAGGGAGTAGCCTAAGGATTAGGGTTCCATTTCGGACAGAGTAAGAGTGAGTGTGGATCTGCTTCTTTTTGATTGGATGGCTGCGGACCAATGAGGGCGCGTCTCTGCTGCTGATTCCAGGCATGGACTCTGGATAAAGCGATTTAGGTGGCGGCAGTAGAGAAGTTTTGGCGAGTAGGCGGGAGGGTGTCAATGAGTTAAAATGACCGACACGAACGTGCAAGACGCTCCTCCGTCAAGCCCGACGACCGAGCAAGCTCAGCCCGAGCGAAAAGTCATTGGTAGGATGTTTTAAAGATTATTATGAACTCGACTAGGAGTAGACTTTGCTTAAAAACAAAATACCACACTTTCTGAGGTCCAGATGCAAATAAACCGAGACTTTGATTTGACCAGAATAAGTGAAGCGATATGTTTTTAGATAAATATTCGTGTTTTTTTTTTTACCATCCTAGTATTCAGCATTTCAGTCTGGGTCAGCCAGTTTCAAAACTCTTGTGCGGTGTTAAGTTTCGTTTTGGAAGTTCTCACACATTTCAGTAACACTTCCACGTGTTGCTCTGCTTCTTGATTAGATGTAATGAGCTTCTGTTGTCACGGTATATAGATATAAAAAAAACTATTGAAAATGACGCAAAAGGGGTGATTGCTCGTACTATTTTTTTCAATCAGTGTTACGTGACATTTAAGTACTTACGTGTAATTGTTACTTGTAGCTTGAACTTGTATCAGATGAACTAATTTGTTTGTACTAAACAAACAGCGAGGTAACCTTTGCGTTTGAGTAAACAAAGAAACTACTTGTTATGGGTTGGCTTAATATTTTTCTTACTTTGTGAATTAATGGCATAGTCGTTGACTTGATGTCGTTTAGGCCTTGTGTTGAGACGCCTACGTAGATTTGCGCAGGTGTTCTACTTAAAGGTGCATACGTGATCATTCAGGAATTACCTTTCCTAAACGGCAGATGATTTATATGGTAAAATCAGGTGTTTTGCGCTTGGGTGTTCAAAGCCCACTTGGATGTTTCAAAACCTGTGGTTAATCATTTTTAAAAAAGCGACTTTTATTTATTTATTTTTTCCATTTTTCACTTTAGTTGTAAAACTTGACTTATCATTAGATGGACGTTTTTCTGGTTGTAAATTACCAAAAATGAGACGTTCTGTTATTTATGACCAATTTTACATTTTGCAGCTACTTTAGTGCAAGGCACTGTGAAATGGTTCAATGTACGTAATGGTTATGGCTTCATTAACAGGTAGGTGGATGAATCACATCAATTTCTCCCTACTGATATTGATCACGTTACTACACTAACTAGAACTTTAAGTTTTCAGATTTGTTCACAATTCCTTGATTAAGAATATTAAAATGAAGTAGTAAAAAAGTAGATGCACACATGAACTAGGCCTAGATAATTCTTGGAGGTCTGTATCTAGTTTTTGGTTATATGGAAACTTTTAAAGTTAAACATTCCTTTTATTTACCCCAAACCCAATCTAGTGTCCTGAAGCCACCCTTTCTGCTGTGGACAGAAAATAAATAAATATATATATATATTTTTTTTTTTTTTTTTATTGTAATATTTTTCTTTGCTGAAACTTGCACATAGGTTTTTGAGGGCTGGGGGCAGGGGAGGAAGTAGTTACCCAAACTGATAAATTCTTAATTAATTTAAATAATTTCCAAGAAAATGAGTGTGCTGTTTTTCTGTGTAAATCTTGTCCATCTTACTCCACTCTCACAAAATTAGGGGATGTTTTATTGGAATATTTCATTTTTAAATTTGCGTTTTTTGCGAGCAGTGTATTTCTGTCCTCGAACGCCACACGAAAGCAGAAAGATTGGAAGTTGGCACTCTCTATAGTAGTTGGCCATGTCGTATAGAATTACTTTTTTGCAAGTTGTGAAGTAGAACTGTGACCTCCAAGGGTGTAGTTCAGTCTAACCTCATTTCAAAGTGTTTAATGCTATTAGCTGCCATTTAATCTGTGCTTTTTGTCATAGAAATGACACCAAAGAAGATGTATTTGTCCATCAGGTAAGAAATGTAATTACTGCTGTGCTCTTAAACCTAATTATTTAATTATAATTTAACAAAAGTACAGGCATGTATCCAATGAAGTATATCCTTTGGCTAGTTAATTATTGGCCGAGTTTCGCTTTCAAAGTGCTGACGTTACTTAAATGGCCACAATATATAGGTCATAGTTTGCTATAGGCCTATTACTAATCATTAATGTAGCGGTTACCTGGGAGATGAGCTGTTTTTGTTCAGGTTGCAGCTCGGCGTATTATGGCAACTCGGACCTTTTTCAAGAAGTGGTCAGACTAAACTCTGCAGTCTTACTGAAATGGCAAGCTTTTTGGGTTATTCCAACAGCTCCCAATCTTTTTATGCAGTGCCCACGTTTTGTAGATATATTTTTTGCCCCTGCTGACACGTAGTGGTCTTTTTGGCAAACTTCATTAAAGTTTTTGAAACATTCTAATTAAGACGTGACAAAGAAGTGACAAACTTCTTGCATTGGATTTTTTACAAGTTAAACTTGTTCGTTACTCGAACAACAGTAATATTGGTTTTTCAGTGTAGTATTTCTTTCCTACTAGAACAACTTTTACTTTGCTGATTCTGAAATGGTAGCCTTTATGAAATTGTGAAGTTTAAAAGGTCCTTTATTGTGACTGAGGTGACTAAATGGGTGACCACAGTTCTCAGTGGTACTGGCTGACTCTTGTCTGTGTTCCTGCAGCCGTTTTTGGTTTTAAAGTTATTATTTAGGAAGTCCAGTTCTCATTCATATAATAAAAATATAGCCCATTTTTGTCAGTTGTTTTCTATGCGTATAAACATTGGAGAACCACTTACAGGCCACATGAAGCAATTTTTTTTGTTTGTTTTTTCTGTCTCACTACTCCACAAACAGACTGCCATTAAGAAAAATAATCCTAGAAAATTCCTCAGGAGTGTTGGCGATGGGGAGATTGTGGAATTTGATGTCGTTGAGGCAGCCAAGGTAACTGACCTGCAGAACTAAGTTCTACACGTGTTTCTGGGCATACATGCATCAATTGTTTTATGTAGGGCTCAGAAGCTGCCAACGTGACTGGTCCAGGTGGGGTTCCTGTAAAGGGCAGCCGCTATGCCCCTAACAAGCGCAGGTTCCGTAGACGATTTTTCCCACGTAATGTACGGGCTGCACAGGATGATGGGAAACCTGGTGATTCTGGCCCCACTTCTGAGGGAGAGGGCCAAGATGGTGCTCCACAACCTGTGCCACAGCGTCGGCGTCAGCGAAGGAGAACAGACACGCAACCGCAATCGGAGGTAACCATCCTTGATGCCATGAAAAGCTGGAACTGATTTTGTCTTGAGTGACGTTTAAAGGGTACATTCTTAAAATGAAAATGGCATTTAATCACGTCTAATATGTATAAATCCTTAGGGAGAATCAGGAGAGCAGAAGAACGAAGATGCTGACAGTGCCTCGCAAAGACCACCACCACGGCTATTCAGACCTCGATTTCGCCGGTGAGCATTTTCTTGTAGTTCCATCAGACATTTTAACTACAAAGTTTGTTATAGGAATTCAAATTACTACTCTATTAATTTTCAAACTTGCCTAATCCAGTTGTGAGCCAGGACCGATGGGGCACAAGATGCGATTCCACAATAGACAGGGCACCAATCATTCAGAAGGGAGCAACACCGTTGTCTCACAGCAAGAACATCCTGGGTTTGATCCCAGGTGGAGTGGTCTGGGACCTTTGTGTGGGATTTGCCAGGCTGTGGGTACTATGGTTTCCTCCCAAATACGTGCTTTTGGTTAATTGATTATGCTGAGGCTACGTAGTGAGTTTGTCCTCTCTTTAAGCTGAAGTTTAAGGAATTTGTTGTCCAGTGTAACATGATTGGCTTATTAGCATCCAGGAAACTGTGCTGTGCTTGTTGCATTCAGTCCTGACCTTAGGTCCTGACCTTGGACCCAATTATCCATGTGGGTTTATTCTGGGTACTCTGGTTGCCTCGCATATTTCAAAGACATAAGGGGCTAATTGGTGAGCCATATGGATAAATTAATTAACAAGTTACTAGCTAAGCAATTAAACATCTTTGTGGCAAAAGCTTTGTACTGAAGCATCCATGCAACTTTGATTTCAGTGCTGTTTTATTATGAAGTGCTCCATCATGCAATATGTGGCCCAACCATCTCCTGTAGCACCACACTAGTCACGACGATGAGTTGTCATTGTATCAACCTGCACACTATACGCTAAATCCTGCTCAGTGTTTACTGGTTGCCAGAGATCCCTGTTTAGTCCTGACCTTGGACTCCACCTGCGTGGAGATTCCTGTGTGAAGTTCCCATGTCTGAGTTTACTCCAGGTAATCTGGATTTCCTCAAACACTCCAAATGCATTTTAAGGATGCAGTGATGGTGTGGTCATGATTTGATTTATGTTCAGTAATGAATGTTTATTGATTAATGATCGTTTAATTTTTTTTAGTGAGGTGGTGTTTTTCTCTTCTGAAGTGTAAACAATTCATTTATGGTATTTTTAAAACTGATGATTGTGACTAGAAATGTAAATTCTAAATTTCGGTCCATTTTTGCATCGTCATGCATCATTACACCCCTAATGCATTAGGTAACTTTGGTGCTAATAACTGCTCCATTATGATTGTCTGACTAGTATCAAAGTAACATTTCTCCTGTTGATGCTACAGTGATAACGTTATTAAATGACATTAAGTCTTACCTGTTTACTTCTAAATAATTCTTTTTGTAGGAAACTTGTTCCTTACTTAAGTCTTTGCATGACGCTTCCTGTTCAAAAGATGGTTTGCATACATTTGGGACAAGGCTTGATTAATCCTGAAACTCCGGTTTAAAAGATGTTTACTTTATCATGATGTATTGAAGTCATACAGTATGGACATGACAATAGATGAACTTAAATTGGTTTTAGGCCATTTCGCCCTCGTCCAACTCCTGAACAAGGTCAGCAAGAGGGCACTTCAGCAGAGAACCAGAAAGAAACTCCAAGAGAGGGTCAGAGTAATGGAGAGCAGACGGATGGACAGGCTCAGAAACAACGCCGACCGTTCAGCCGCCGCAGACAGAGGAACTCTGCTTCCACAACCTCTAAAGTATAGTACCAATGTTTATTTAATAAATCTTTAAGAAAGTTGAGTCTTGTGTTTAGCTAATGCTTTAATGGATTTTAGGTTAATATCAAAATATGATAATTTCCTTCCACTTTTGCTCTAGGGGTTCTTGTTTGGGGCCATGTTCCTAGATGTTTGTAATGCTGTTTAGAGACGATGTTTTGTTGAAAATGCACTATACTTGTAGTTCCCACTTTGAGGAGTTCCTACAAAAGTTGAATGTAGTGTAAATTGGGTTAGTTTGAAGGGAACTGCTGGGGGCAGTGTGCTTCCATTATCTGCCATAAAGTCATTCTGTGCTAATGATGAACATATAGATTGGTGGCACTGTTGCTATTCTATTTGCACAAACCAATTTCATGCTGAGACAGCAAAGCTCGATGAGACATAAACATTTCACAAGTGTGGGGTTTACTCTGGTTTCCTCCCAGTACAAAGATGTTAGGTTAATTGGTGTCTCTAAAGTGGTCCTTAGTGTGTGTATGCCCTAGGATGGATTAGTACCCTGTCTAGGGTTGTTCCCGCTCTTGCGCCCAGAGTTGCAGAGTGTGCATGGGCTGGCACGTGACCCCGTGTGGCTTAAGCAGAAGATAATGATTGAGAAGAGCATAATAAAATTCAATTAATTTTACACTTGAAAAGAATGTTTCCACTATAACATAAAGCCTGGTGCCAGGCACGCTGGCCCTTCATCACTCCAAACAAATCGTCTGTATTACTTAAAATTAAAGCCATAATTGAGTCCGCTACGCTACAGCAGATCACACTACTTTCAGTTTGCGTAGAGAAAGGGTGACTGATTTATTTTTTTTACAAAAAACAAATGCTTAAGGTCAAGTTAACTGCTTATTGTTACTACCAAGTATAGGTGATTGAATGGCTTTTTTAAGTTAAAAAATGTCATTCATACACTCTTTGCTTGCTTTTTAGTCTCTGAGCACATCAGTAATTCAGTTTCTGTATACACTGCTTAAATAAATTGAAATATCCCCTAATTTTGGTGAGCAGTGTATATAGCCTGTTAGGGTTTAATGGGAGTTTACTTGTCCACCAAGAGACCATTTACTACAGGTAATTTGGTTTCTCTCGCACTCCAAAAATGTTAGGCTGGGTTAACTGGTCTCATACAGCGCTCTTGGTGTGAGTGCACGTGTCTTATGACGGACTGGTCCTGTCTAGGCTTTGAGATTTATGGGAACGTTGCTATGGGTTAATTCAGAGACTGGCCAACATGGTGATGTTCACAGGTGTGCTAACTTGGGCCTTTGGTAAAATTCAGTCCACATTTCAGTAAATTGCAGCATCATGTGGACATCTGCACAATTTAAGGTGAATGTTTATGTATTCTAGTGGAAGGTGTTTTCATAAGCAACACCTTGCATTTATTTGCATTTATATAAGAAATTTGGTCTGCTAAAACTGAAATTAAAAACTTAGTAGTTAATGGAGCTCATTACTTCGGTTGCAGGGCATAAATTAGTATGGTATTATTTGGATTGTTCCTGAATAGTCAGCCTGCCAATGTCATGGAGCACGTCGTAACTGAAACCAGTACTTTGTATGACCAGTTTTATTTATTTAATTATTTATTTTTTTGACAGGATGCTGCTGAAAAGTCTGAAAACCCAGATCCTGCATCCCCTCCTCAATCCTCCAAGCCAGCAGACGTGAAGTCCTCCCCTAAACCCTCACCGAAACAACCACAGAAAACCTCCCCTCAGAAATCCCCCAAATCAGCTGAGGTGAGAGTGGTTTTGACCTTCATATGTTTAGAAATGTGGAGTTACAAAATGCTTCTAAGTAACCATATGCAGGTGTGCTCACAACTTGGTTGTCCTTCCTCTTTATTGTTATCCTTTACATAACTGCTCCTCTATGCCATTGAAATAGTAGCTCTGAGCTTAAATCATTTCCTTTGATTTGTCCATCAGTCTGTGGGTTTCTGCAACACTCAGGAAACCTTCTCTCCACAGGCTTCTGAAGCCACGTCTGTAGAGTGACTGCTGTGACCTGGAAGAATTTGGAAGCCCCAGCAAGAGGTGGGAGCACTAATTCCAAATGGGTATAGTATTGCACCCTTAGCACTACAACTGCAGCTAATTTGCACTGATTAATGATTTGTTCCAGTTCAGCTTATTCAGCTGTTTTGTTGAGCTCTTGCCCCAAATTTGAACATACAGTTACCTATTCCCTAGTGGTGTTATAGTAAAGAAATTAATGTTTGAATTTGAAATGTTTTCTCATTTCTGGTGTAATTATATAATTTGCTTTATTAAAATCTTTCAATTTCATGGGCCTAAAATAGTGGGGGTGTGGGGGTGGTTGTGGGGTAAGTACATCTCACTCAACCTCCTGAATTCATTATGTAATTGGCAATACCATCTTTTGATTTTCTTGTCCTAAGTCCACTTAGGTTTGCATTTAGTGTTTTGTTTTTTTTTGTTTGTTTTTTTTGCTGGTAACTTTACTGATTTAAGCCCGCCTTGTACAGCTGTCATTTACATATTCTGGTTAGTTTGCAGGTGGTGAAATAAGTTTGTTGTAGAAATGTCTTTAACGGCAACCGATTCCAGCATAGTTTGCAGACTGCTGTCTTTTGAAAATGTAATAGTGTAGACTGCGAGGCTGATAAAAAGTGGCCTCAGAAACAGAAATGTAAAATGAATTGCAAACTCAAAGATCTTCTATAGTGCTTTTTATTGTGGAGCTTTATCTCCACTTAGACATTTTAGACCATCTAACTTAGCAAGGCAGTCCCAAGTTAAACAAACCTAGGGTGACAATGGAAAGGCAAAAACATGGAAGAAACCTGGGAAGACTTAGCCATTATATGTAGGAATTAAGTTATCTAATTATGTTCATAGTGAAGGTTTAAATAAACAAACTGACTGAATAGTAAGGGAACATATTTAAAAACGTACTGCTCATAAAAATTGGGGGATATTTACAAAATAACGGGTAGACTAGCATTTTTAGAGAAATGAAATGTACTGCTCACAAGAGGTCCCATAATGAAATGCTCCCTAATTTTTGTGAGCAGTGTTAGGAAGAGTATAATAAGACCGCATACGCGATGTGCCATGCCAAGGGGACACTGACAGACTGGTGGTTCTTGTGGATCAGCAGAGGTGCAATGCTAGTCTGTAAACCTACTCGGGCAGATCACATGTCGTAAAAAACGAAAATTGAAATATTGTTCCCCATACATATCGCAAACCTCGTTTTAAAGTCACTTACTAGACACTTAACTAGATTTTGAATAAGCAGAAAATTCTCATGTTTGGTGTCTTAAATTTTTGATTTGGAATGGGTTGGCTAATATGTCAAGCAAGGTTATAGCTGCCAGGTAAGCATTGTGGAAACCTACTAGGGTAACCAGGGCCGGAGTGGGCCCTTTTCAGCTCAAGAGTTTCATACCCAAATCCAGCCCACTTTTTCCATGGAGGAGGAATTTGAATAAATGAAATGGCAACTAGCTATTACAATGCCTTTTTATTGCATATAAGTTCAAGTATATGTTGGTAAGTTAACAGAACACCCTTCACTTAAACATGTTTAATTCAAATTTAAATTAGCTTAAGATTTAAAATGTAAAAAAATGTGATAAAGATCAAAACATATTTACATTTGTACAGGATCAATAAGTTGAAATTAAAATAATTAAAAATTTAAATTGCATTTGTTTTTCCAACAGAGAGGTGCTCTATTGTTAGGTTTACGGGAAACTCTTACACTTCTAAATGATGTTTCTTATTTTCAGCTTGAAACTGGACATTTGTGATTAATGGTGTGTACATTGCAAACGTTGCGCAATAGCTGACAATTCAAGATTATTTCAATATCTCTGTTTATCGGATGCAGCTGGAGTCTGTCCTCTGGAAAACAAGTTAGTTAATTTTGCACATTTGGCAGCTTTTTCTTCCAT
>JAUZSV010434634.1:0-10132 GCA_034780495.1 Parotocinclus cesarpintoi | reverse complement strand
ATCCCCACCGATGGCTCTGTAAGGGCGATCGGCGCGGACGACTACAAGCTCCGGGAGCGGGTAGGACCCTAACATACCTGGAGTAAACCCATGCAGACATGGGAAGGACATGCATACTTCACACAGAAAGGATCCAGATCGCTCCAGCCTGGGATCGAACCCAGGACCATTTTGCTGTGAGGCTCCTGTGAGGCACCGAGCCACCGTGCTGCCCTGTTCAACTTTTATTAAACATAATTAACAGCTTTTCTCATCACATTTTAAAGCTGGATCACTTTAATAAAAAGAAGCCCAACTAAAGTGAAAACATCCCATGTTGTGCATTGCTTGGATAAACTGTATAATATTAGGTGATATAACAAACCCCATCATATTGGATAATACAGGCACTATGATGGGAATTATATCTTATATCATTTATTATGTTTTCTATAAATATGTTCTTTCTTTAGCACCACTACCTCACAGTAAGAAGGTCCCGGGTTCAATCCCAGGGTGGAGCAGTCTAGGTCCTTGCTAGGTGTGGTTTGTATGTCCTCCCTGTTTTTGCATGGGTTAACTCTGGGTACTCCGTTTTCCTCCCACAGTCCAAAGCGTGGTTAGGTTAATTGGTGTCTCTAAAGTGGCCCTTAGTGTATGGCTGACTGTGTGACCTACAACGGATTGGCGCCCCGTCTAAGGTCGTTCCTGCCCTTGCACACAGAGTTGCTGGGTGAGCACCGGCTGGCTCAGGACCCCATGTGGATTAAGAGAAAGATAATGGATGGATGAACTGTTCATTAAACTTTATTTAATTCATCCATTATAACATACAAGCAGTACACCTGTTCTAGGGCTTGGTAACATAAATATCTAATCAGCCTATTTCATGTATCAACTTAATGTATTTAGACATGTAAGACATGGTCTAGATGACCCGTTGAAGTCCAAACGAAGTACCAGAATGTGGAAGAAAGGTTATTTAAGAGACTTTGTACATGGCATAGGTGTTGGTGCTACATGTCTTGGTCTGTGTATTTCAGAAACTGCTGATCTACTCTGATTTTCACACACAGCGTTATCTCTACAGGAAATGTCCAGTGTCCAAAACATGTGATGGCAGTTCTCAGGGTAAAAATACCTTGTTTTTGCCAAAGGTCAGAGGATCATGCAGACTGGTTCGAGCTGAATGTGGTGTGAACAACATGAAAGCAAGGATCAATCTTACCTCGCATCAGAAGTTCATGCTGTGTAATGGTGTGGAGGATATTTCCTTGGGACAGTTTGAGCGCCAACTGAGCATCATTTAAACCCCACAGCCACCGAGTACTGTTGCTGACAATATGGGTCCCTTTATAAGCACAGTGTATCATCTTCTGATGGCTCCTTCCAGCAGGATAACACATCATGATCCAAAGCTCAGATCATCTCAAACTGGTTTGTTGAACACTATGATGAGATCAGTACTCAAATGGCCTCCACAGTCACCAGATATCAGTCCAACAGAGCTCCTTTGGGATCGCGGATGTGCAGCCGACAAATCTGCAACAACTATATTATGTCATGGTAAACATGGTCCAAAAGGTCTGAGGAATGTTTCCAGCACCTTGTTGAATCTATGCTATGAATAATTAAGGCAGTTCTGTAGGCAAAGGGGGTCCAACATGGTACTACCAAAGATGTACCTAATAAAGTGCCTTTTAAATGTGTTTTTATGTACCTTTTGTATAAAAGAACATTAATTGTGTGTGTCTTTAGGGTTTAACTCTATATGACCATTCAGAGTACAGAGTCATTTGGTACAGATGGGCTTTAAAAGACATCATTTTTTAAGTAAATATTATCCATATTGTACCTTTAAATGGTGACATTTCCTGAACAGCACCATAAAGCATATGTTTAGTAAAAGTGTATGCAAACTCATCAGTATTCAGCTCAGCGTGCTAATTTTTGGTTTTCACAACCCTTATTGATCTAATTTTACAATTCGTAGAATCACATCAATTATAATCGAATTGCTGTTTCTCATCCACGTTTTTCCAAGTACAAGTCTGATCAGGTTCGGGGGCTTCGGGGGACTCGGAGAGAGACAGACAGCGATTCTTAGAGACAGAGATGGATTAGCATAATATTTGCACCAACGGGCAGGAATGAAAGTGAGAGAGGGGTCGTGATGGGATCCATTCAGGCCAGCAGCAGGAGTTTGAAATACTCCTTACATGCAATTCAACAGCACATGGTGCAGGTTCCCAGACTGCAGGGCCCCAGGGCAAAAACAGATGAAGAGCAATGTTTACGGCCAGCGTGTTAGACATATACGTATCATAGAAATTCTAGTATCATAGAAACAGTCAAATCTGTTTTATTATAGTATGAATATCCATCTTATTAACCACTATAAACAGAGGTCTAAGCATGACAGAACTGCAAGTTTAAAAGTGATACTAAAGTGCTGAATATTTAATACATTTTTAAAACGTCTTAAATGTAATAGCAAATAAAAAATCTGTCTTGAGTTTATCTAATAAAAATGATTACATGACAAGACAATGCACCACTGTAAAAAGCGCTATTTGACTTGACTTTAACAGAAAACTAATACGAGTGAACCCTGGCGACACCTACTGACAGGAACGAGTATAGCAACTTTTAACAAAAAAGTTTCACACACCAATATGTTCCTCTGGTACCAGTTCCAGTTCACACACCAATATGTTCTTCTGGTACCAGTTCCAATTCGCACACCAATATGTTCTTCTGGTACCAGTTCCAAATCACACACCAATATGTTCTTCTGGTACCAGTTCCAATTCGCACACCAATTTGTTCTTTTGGTACCAGTTTCAGTTCACACACCAATATGTTATTCTGGTACCAGTTCCAATTCGCACACCAATATGTTCTTCTGGTACCAGTTCTAGTTCACACACCAATATGTTCTTCTGGTACCAGTTCCAGCTCCACTCAAGTTGTTCTTCCATCATCAGTTCCTGTCCTCATGACCAGAGGTCCTCCAGACCACACCAGAGGGCAATAACACCCCACCGTCAACCTACTGGACTAAATATATACTGCTCCTCACTCATACTCTCTGTGTTATTAGAATTATTATTTATAGGTTAATTCTTATGCACCTGGATATCATCATGTAGATGGATATCATCTGGATATTGTTGGGTCACTTTTCGAATCTTTGTTTCTTCTTTGTTCATTTCGAGAGGCTTGCTCAGTCAGGGCTGTGGGCCTAGACAGTTGTGCAACTGCTTTAAGACAACGCTTTGTTTCACTTGTCTTCACTGGACTTGACAAACACACATGACAGATCGTGTCTGAGGGAGGAGGCCAGATGTAAGATAATAAATGAAATCTTGATGAATCTCAGAGTAGAAACAGAAGGGCAAGAAATATAAATATCTGATACAAAAGAAGTTACCAAAACAAATGTAATACAACATGAATTTAGCAACAAATGAGAAAAATAAAGAATTACGCGTACAGGCAAAGGTTTAAGAAGTTTTCCGGATATTCCACTAATAAGTGCTTCGTGCGTGCGTGTGTGTGTGTGTGTGTGTGTGTGTGTGTGTGTGTGTGTGTGTTTTTTTGGTGATTTAATTCAAATTGAAAGCAGAAATAAATGATATTTAACATCATTCCCTGTTGAGGTTGAAAATAATTTATTCAAAGTGCCCAAACATTTGTATCAGACTATAAATCTAATCATAATTCAATACGTTTTATAACCGTCTTTAATAATATCAGTTTAGACAGGTTATACAAGAGGTTCTGGATAGCTATAGAGGTCATTTCTCTGTGGGGCGTTGACGCGGAGCAAGTAAACGAGGGGGCCACGAAAAGAATGCGGCGAGCTTTGGAGCAATTACTTCAGTTTAGCTAGAGAGCAAGAAACATACCAATAAAGTGGGAGACAGTTATGGGGCTGTGCTGTTATCAGTTCTCAAACTTTCACTAAAATAAATGTGTTTCGCTTTTTCGGAATGAATTTTATAATTATGTCAATGGTGGCATCAACACTCCCGGTTACGGCATCACTGAAATATAACAATGATCTGATTATTTTCTATTGACGTACAGTTGTGAGACGCATTCAGTAATAAATAGTCCATGTGTCCAATTCCAATTTTCTCTTTCTCGAAATCTCTATGTACACTAATAAGACTTCATACAATTAATAAATATTGTTTGCATTCAATTTGCACAGGTTAATAAAAGCAAAACAAATAAATGAAACCAATCAATTTTACATAAGACCAAACAAACATGTAGTGACTGAAGGATTAAATATGAGAATAAATATTAAATATAAAACCTATGGTTTAAGATGGAGGAATAACAATATATCAATAATATGTGATATTAATATATATACAGTCTATTCCGGTTAATAGGACCACCGGTTAATGGGACCAGCCGCTTATTTGGACCAAATTCTAAAGAACCGAATCAAATCCTATTATACACGTGTAATGTTATTCGCTTATTTGGACCAAAATTCCGCTTAATCGGACCAAAGAACGTGACAGCGAATAAGAAATATGTAATATCCTTGGTTACCAAAAAAACTCTTCGTCTCTGGTATCACTACAACGTTCCAGAGTTTCTCCCCAGCCCTCTACTGCCACCTACATGTCTTTGCCTAACATTTCCATTTACTACAAAAAAGAAGCCACAAGTCGCGGGTCAGCGAGATATCAGAGGATTTTTGGGATCCCTGGGAGAATTTATGCTTTTATCAAAGGTCAGGAAATCCGAAAAGTTGTTGACTTTACAGGGAGGTGAACACGCCCACCACTGGATAAGTTGTTCAAACGTTGGCTGGAATTTAGTAAGAACTTGTTTTTTACAGTATTATAATTACAGTATAATTAAAGTTTGTAAGTAACAGTAGTTCTTGTTTGTACGTTCGCTATACATGTAAATAGCACAATAAAGGTTGAATAAACATTTAATATGTAACATAGCACATCCCGTCTTGTAACATAAGGCATGTTCGTTCGTTATTAGGACCAAAACGATCACGTCTCGATGTGGTCCCATTAACCGGAATCAACTGTACTTGAGATAATCCTATCTTAAATACTGATGTTTCCTTACATAAACCAACTATTTTTAAACACACTTAACTGGTGAGCAAAATTATTGGAGTTCATCTGTGGTAAATTCAGACGGTCTAAATACTTAAGACCATGTGATGTTTATTATTTATTTTTTTTGTATTATGTCCTAATATTGTATGTCCAAGTCTAATTGAACCGTGACAGAGCTTCCTGCTTTAGCAAGGTTCATTCCTAACTGGGTACAGGCTTGGTACTATTTTGCCTAGTGTGAGTATGCCATAAGTCACACAGGAGGCCTACATTCAAATTTCATGAATTTATTATTACATTACTGTGTATTAGCTTTCTAAATGGTGGGGTAAAAACTATTCCCCATACAGTGCTGCTTAAAAGTTTGTGGACCCTTTAGAGTGTTCTTAAGCTCTGCATAAATGACTTACTACATCATGAGATACATAAAAGTAATAAAACTCAATTGAAGAAAGGGCACAAAAATATTATACTTGGTCGGCTGTTTATCATATAGAAAAATAAGCCCATTTCTCTGTACAGGACAGCTTCAGCTCTGCAATGTTCATTGTTTTCTTCATCAAGAACGTCTGTTGCACATTTCTTATGGATTAAGCTCAGGATATTGACTTGGCTATTCCAAAACATTAACTTCCTTAACCATATTTAGTAGAACAACTTGGGGTCTGATTAGGGTCATTATCTTGAGATTCTGTGCACAGACAGATGTCATGAACTTTTAGTTTACAATTTAATGATATAATTCAGAATTAAATTTCCATCAATGCTGGTCCAGGGCCTGGCCAAGATGCAGTATAACAGGCAAAAACCATTATACTACCTTCTCCATGTTTTGACCAAACTAGCAAATATTTCTACTGAATAATTAAATATATTTCGATTAAACCCTTTTTTTTTTATATTTAATAGTTTTTAGGAATGTCACACACTGTGAAAGTATAACAAGCCTGTCCATAACACTCAACACGTCAAATTATGAATGTTTGTAGGAAGTTATCTGCTGAAATTTCTTACCTCTACTCAGGAAGTCCTTGGTTTGATTCATGATGAATTTGTCAGGGGCCACGCAAAAGTCACTGGTGCCCTAAAACAGTTCAAGTGTGTGATTAGACTCAGCTGATCCATAACGCAAAACAGTATTTATAAGGACGTCAGACAGACAAGTGATGTGTGTGATAAAAGTATACATGTAACATATACATAACATATCTTAGGCAGATGTGTGTGTATGTATGGCTGTGCTAATGATAAACATGAAAATGCCATGGATTTGGTTTTAACATATTGACTCGACCACAGATATGTAAACCTTCATAAGAGAGACGTATGTGAGAAAAGATACATAACTTCTTAAGCATTATATAGTCTATGTAAGGAAATGTTTGGTGTGGTGCAGCTTCTATGCACTTAACCCTGAGATGTTTATATGAACCAGTTACTGAGTTGTGTAATCACTGTAATTTATTACTGTGTCCGGTATAAACACGCACCCCAATTCCACACACATTAACTGCTCAGGTCTTCTACAACAACTTAGAATTATTTATGCCTGTAATTATACCCTCTGCGTTACTGTCCTTAGCAAAAGCAAATCAAACAGAATCAGAAGCGAGTTTGTTACATCCTGGTACAATTATGTCAACGAAACAGATTTCAACAATATGTTCATGAGAGCCAAAGTACATATTATTACTGTCTTGACTTTAGACATTCTATGCCTGTATGCTTTATTAGAAACCTATTGTGTACTAACAGTGGATGTGGTTAAAATAAGAGATCATTATACTGTATAGATGAGGTGTCCACAAACTTTGGCCAAATAATGTATTGTTAGGAATGTTTTTAGTTCAATGTCAGGTGGTTTTATTGTCTTTTGAGCCATATCCTGTTTTGTACAGTACACTGAGACGAAACAAGGCTCCTCCAGGACCAAGGTGCTACATGGAACAATAAACTACACAACATAAAGTGCATGTGCAATACAGGACAATAAACAATAAATACTGGAACAATAAACAATATACATAACAAAAACCAATAAATACAAGAAGGGGAACAGTGCAGATACACCACTGGTAGTGTGAGCAGTAAGGTGAAGTTATGTAAATTTTGACTGAATGTAAGCAATGTGTTTAGTAGCAGTTTTATGGTCCATATTTGGTGTAATTGTAAGCATTGTACTCCTGTTTTAGCACGTCAGGTCACGTGTTAACGGAAGATGCAAGCTTATCAGCAGGAAGTATTAACTCTTATCATTATAAATGAGTTGAAATTAATTTAAATAAATGAATTCAAAGTAGTAAACCATGTTCACAGCCACAACTAATAATAGCATTAAAGACAAAAATCTCAAGCTGCAATAACAATAGTACCTATACTTTCTATTTGTTTATTTTTATTTGTGTTTTTGTTATTTAGAGGACGAGAAGAGCAAGTTTACATCGATAATAATCAGGTGCATCCACACCAAATTTTGAGTGGCCGACTAATTTAACATGTCTTCAGAATGTGGGAGGAAACCAGAGCACCCATAGTAAGCCCACGGGGGCACGGGGAGGACACGCTACATTCCACATAGGTGAAGTCCAAAGTTGTGACTGGGATCTCTGGAGCTGTGAGGCAAAGGCACTAACCGCTTACACCACGTGCATTAAAGCAACTGCATTGTAATTGACTTGAAATGGACTCAAATCAAGCAGTGAACACACCAAACTAAATAGGTTTGTTCTACACGGTAATGACACCATTGGTTGGTGTGAACATTTGATGTGCAATTTAAGATGCTATTATATAAAAACGCTACCTACTTGAGCACAGTAACACTGCCAGTGTATACCTTGTGCAAAAAAAAAAGAAAACAAAGTGAGAGAGAGCTCTATAAAAAGCCCTTCACTAGCCACTTCAACAAATGAAATTAATTTAGTTTTTCAACTAAACATATCAGCTGCATAACAGAGCTTAAATCTAGATTGTCCAGTCAAGTATTCCAGTATGTCCAGTATTGTAATGGAAGGTTTAAAACCACTCAGCCTCAATACTGCAGAGATTTTGATGTCGCCAGTGAAAATGTTTAATGCCACTTCTTATTGAAATCATAAACACACAGTGGCAGTGAACCAATGTAAAATTGCTGCAAGCAGTTAATGATAAATAGTTATATTGATTCTGATCTTCTTGCAGAACCCTGTGTTAACACCTGGCAAAAACAACACATAATGGGCTTTCATCACTATGGTGGTCAGATGTATTATGGATTACCTTAGTGATTAGTCTGCTGAAAGATCTGTGTAGCATTTAACGTCATGCCTTAATTGGTCATTGGTTGTGTAATCAACTTTCAATTTATAATCCAGGTTTAGATGGCTTGCTATGTGTATTTTTTTATTCATGTCCAACAGCTGTGGCTTTTTGGTGGAGGAATCGAGGTGTAAAATATATATAAATAAGCAGAATACGATGATTTGCAAATCTTTTTCAACTCTCATTTGAATGTATATACTACATAGACCAGATATTTGATGTTCAAATGGATAAACTTTATAGTTTTTAGCAAATATTCACTCATTTTGAATTTGATATCTGCAACACGTTCGAAAAAGTTGGGACAGAGACAACAAAAGACAAGGAAAGTTGAGGAATGCTTCAAAAACGTTTTTTTTGTTTTGTTTTGTGAAAATGCATTCCCAAATGGCGCTTATTTTAGCAAGACAATGCCAAGTCACATTCTGCACATTACAACAGTGTGGCTTCATAATAAAAGACTGTGGGTCCAGATCTGTTACCCACAGTAAAAATGTGTGGTGCATTATAAAGCATGAAAATACATGACAACGGAGACCCCGGACTGTTGAGTAACTGAAGTTGTACACAATGCAAGAATGGGAAAGGATTCCACCTACAAAACTTCAACACTTCAAACGCTTAATGAATGTTTTTAAAAGTAAAGGTGATGTAACACAGTGGTAAACACGACCCGTCCAAACTTTCTTGGAACGTGTTGCAGCCATCAAATTTAAAATGAGTGAATATTTGCAAAAAACAACAAAGTCTCTTTGTAAACATTAAATATCTGGTCTTTGTAGTGTATTCAAATGAATATGGGTTAAAAAGAATTTGCAAAGCATTGTATTCTGTTTTTTATTTATGTTTTACACAACGTCCCAACTTAATTGGAATTGGGGTTGTGTTTCTTGAGTAGTGGTGGGCAATTTGAAAATATTTAATCATATAGTGATAAAGTTTATCAAGATAAACAATATGCTCTTTTTGAGCAATATCCTCAGTGTTTAAAAACACTGAACAACTGCATGTTTCATTAGAAATATTGTGCATAGCGAATATGTATTTACATATTGTAAAATTATATATATTTTTTACTATATCGCCCTCTTCTACCTAAGAGTGCAGATTTATATGCATCTAGATTCAACTCGTAGATTAATAACCCTGTAATATCAAATATCCATCAACATATTTAACAGTGGAGATAATAATCATACTGGCTGTTTGTTCCTAAAAAAGTCCAGTATCTGGCCAGAAAAAAGCTGTTCCAGGCAAATATCAAGTACTGTCTAGAAAACAACAGACTCCTGATGTCCAGATTAAATGAAAGAAAATGTTTAATATTACCCCTTTCAAATACAGTCGATTCCGGTTAATCGGACCACATCGGGAGCGGTCATTTTGGTCCTAATAACTGGCTGGTCCGATTAAACAAACATGCCCTATGTTACAAGACGGGACGTGCTATGTAATATATTAAATGTTTATTAAACCTTTATTGTGCGATTTACACGTATAAGCGAACGTACAAACAAGAACTACTGTTACTTACGAACTTTGTTCATTAAAAAGCACAATTGTTGTCTTTGCCAAGCCGGTAATTTCCACCAACCGATGCTGACTAGTGTTTGATGGTTGTTGCTTGATCTTATCCGGGAAACCAATTTTTTACAGCTAAAGTCAAGTCCCACCATGGCATTTTGGCAGGGGAGACAAGAGTTAACTGACTAACGCACAGTTCACTGACTAAAGCGTTCTGATGGAAT
>JAUZSV010434623.1:0-10133 GCA_034780495.1 Parotocinclus cesarpintoi | reverse complement strand
ACTGGCGAAGGCGTATATCGTTAGCCCCTACATGAATAACTATCCTAGAGAATCTACGGCTCTGGAGCTCACTAAGGATCCCTAGTATGTCCGGCGCTCTGTCTCCAGGGATACATACAACCCTACTGTCCTCTACAGACACCTAAGCTAAACCCCATGTGCATTTATTTAAGACAGAGAAAGCATTCAATAACATCACAAAATGTTCTTTGTGAAATTAAGCTGCAGAATTTGCAGGAACTTTCCACTGAACAAAGAAACGTCTGAGAGATTTCAATATAACATCGTTGCCAGACATTCAAAAGACGTCCGCAGAGAAGCCAGAATGAAAGTTTTTGCAACCTCTTTTTTTCTTTTTTTTATACTGTCATTCTGTCAACAACATACATTTAAAAAAATGTAAAGTTGATGGAGTCCAGAATCAACATTTTTTTTAAAGCATATACAAAGCCCAATACAATAAACAATAAAATATAAATGAGCTGAAATAAAAAATTTCTACAGACGTCCAACTCAGGACCTTGAGAGACGTTCAGGCAGTGAACCTATTTTTTACGTTCAGAATATGTGCAAGAGTCGTTCTGGACTGACAGACGTGATACGGACATGATTTCAACGGCATTTTGACACTGCGTGTTTGCTGGGTTCTGTCATTACAGCTCTCATATTGTTATCCTATTTAAAACATGAAATTAATTTCACATTAGTGGTCACGGAATTGTAACTCCCACTGCAAAAAAAAAACAGATACAGAGCTACCATATGTGGAAGGCTGACATTCGAATAGTTTCATACAGACTACAATATCTAATTATCTGTAAAATGCACCTTATTTGGTAGATGCATTGTCACTGAATGTGGTACCAGTGAGGTGTTTCTTTGTAGCATTTCCTAATAAAGTCCCTGTAAGTGTGTGTGTAAGTCCCTGCATGTGGTTCTCTTATTGCATATTTATGTTTGTCTGTTTGTCAGTAAATTGGCTCCTTTAACATTTCCTGTACATTTGTACCTCTATCGCAGCCTGAAAGTGAGCAAGGCCGGCGCACATCCCTGGAGAAATTTACCCGCAGTGTGGTGAGTCAGTGCTTTGATGATTCAACAGAATGATTTAAAAGATGTTTTCGACTGCAGTTTGTATGATACTGAGCATAAACTGCTGGAGAAACCCAGTAACATGATACCATTTGCTTTTCAACGGTATATATATAATTATATATATGGTATACCATATATCATTATTTCTCAGTATCTTTATTAAAATAAAGCCAGAATGCACAAATTTTTAATTGTACTATAACAAATGTTGTGATGAGGACAAGGTGCTCTTGCCCATCACCAGCAGTGTATGTGTGATATATGAGGGTTAGGTAAAACCTATACAGAAATAAGTTAGGTTTGTGTGTTTATTGTATGTTTGTGTGTAGCAGATGAATTTATCACTTACCCTCGGGTGTTGGCACACCCTTGGAAATAGGAATGGTATATTTCACTAAGTGGGGTGGGGCTATGCCCATAAGAGGGGGAGAAAGGTGTACTAGAGGGGTACTCTCTTTTTTTGTTCTGAGCTCGATCGAACTCACCTGATGCTGCAGGAGGGCACAGGGATGGAGTTAAAGCTAAAAAGTATCGCTGTGTCTCTTCACTGCATGTTAATAAAAGCTTGCGGATTGATCTGAACTAGCGTCAGGGAGGCGTATCCACATTCTAACACACCCAGCCTCACTGCCCGGTGATTTCGTGTCTCCCTGAATGGGGGTTTGGCAAATCATTGTCACAAATGTGCATGATTTGTGTTGGTGGATCACTCCTGGGGATGGTCTTAAATGTTTTTTACTTACACAATCTTTGAAGATGGTTTTGTAACCCTTTTAACTGTGAAAAATCTGGTAATTGTTTTAGGTCCCATTTAAGCAAAAAAATAGAACATTCTAATTGGTTCTCAAACTTTTAAAGCACCACATTGTTTTTGCTGGAAGTATTGACAGAATGTGATTCTTGTGTGTTACAGGGCAAGTCTCTGACGGGGAAACGACTGACGGGCTTAATGCAATCCTCCTGACGAGGCCTGAGCTTTGATTAGCTCGTTCAGTCACACACAGTTGCTGTACTGTTCAGGATTAAGCAGTTCAGATTGTTGGGATCTACACGACCAACGGGTGGAGCAGCTGCTTCTCACCGTGGCGGTGCACCTACCAACTCTAGATGGCATGCAATAAGTTAGCACAAACCTTACAAACAGTATCATGTGCATTTAACCACTTATAAAGAACCAGGGCTGGGCAGGTTACTAAAACGTATTAATGACTAAATACACTGTAAGTTCTGTAAGTATTCAGTAAGGTATAAACACTAAATACATACAACAAGTACTAAGTACCGAGTCAAGTACCGAGAATACACTTGAGAATACATTTTGAAATGGCATACATAAGTCAGGGTCTTCCTCAGCTTTGTTTGCGAATGGAATCCAAGTGGATCCCCTGTGCACCCAAATATGAATTTAGAATAATAAATCTGCATCTTTTTGTAGGAGAAATGTGAGTGGAATGCAAACAGATTAATTTTACAGAAGCATAGTGCTAGGATTTTAGATAAATGTTTTTTTTTTTCGTTTTTTTTCTCCGTTTTATCCTTTTCCTCTACAGGGGCTCTGGTGCCTATCCATAGATAACATGGTGCAGGAGTGAGATGTGCACTGGTTGGAACACTCTTCCAACAAAAATGAAGTCATATTTATTTATAAAGCACTTTTTACAATTAAGCATTGTCTCAAAGCAGCTTTACAAAATTATTCAATCTTAAAAAGCAATCCCAAATTAAGCAAGACTGGGGCAACAGTGGGAAGGTAAAAACTCCCTTAATGCACCAAGGGGTAATTTTCCAACTAGGCTCTCCTCCTCCGCAAATTGTGTCTGCAGAAAACTGTGTGATGCCAGACTTGTCCAGAAGGCACCGCATAAACTCCAAACCAGGTCACCACTTAGTGGGTTAGTGCTTTAGGCAACAAAATGGAGTTACTTTATGTATTCTCAATGCTAAATAATAATAATAATAATAATAGTAATAATAATAATATACTGCTCACAAGAAATAAGAAATAATGAAATATCCCCTAATTTTTTTTAGCAGTGTACAAATTTTAAATGTAATAATTTTAAACAATGTTATATTAAAACAAAATATATTTTAATATATTAAAATATACAATAAATATCCATCCATCCATTATCTTCCGCTTAATCCACACTGGGTCCCTGGACGGTGTCCCACCTGGCAATTCTGGGCACAAGAGCAAGAACAACCCTAGATGGTCCATAATAAGGCACACACACACACACACACACACACACACACAGAGTAAACCCACGCAGACACAGGGAGGACATGCAGACTCCACACAGAAACTTCACTCCACAATGGCATTGAAACCAGGACCTTCTTGCTGTGAGGCAGCGGTGCTACCCACCCATAGATATGATATATAATAATAATATTTATTCATCCATTTTCTTATCATATAGTTTCATATAGTAATAATAACAATAATAGAATTATAGTATTGTGCCATATTTGACAGGGCTCTGGCATGTACCATTGCAGGGCTCGTTGTGGGACATTGTTGCAGCACCAGGGCATTACCTCCTGATAATCTCACATGACTTGGAAGACACTGATGAGATTCATGCCTAGGTCAATAAGGGAGTGGGCTAACAAATTTCAGGTGCAACACCTGTTATGATTATGTATAAAGTGAAAATACGCAGCCAGTGTTTTTCATTAATGCCGTTGGAAACAAGGTCTGAAAGATCTGCATGAAAAAAATCCATTCAAACTGAGCACAAAACCATCCAAACAGGTAATGAATTAAGATCAATAGACAAGTGATTTTAAATCATGCAAAAACATAAATAGCTCTTTTAACGTGTACCTAAAATGGGCTTGTATTATTATAGATTATCATTAATAAAGAAGAGCTGTGAGAATGAGCAGCCCAGCTGAATAATGCATGACTAAATGCATTCATACCTAATTAGTGTTAAGGATAGGAATAGGAGGGAAGTGAAAGGAGGACTGCTCATGTCCTGTATGTGCATGTTTAATACGTACATCATTAATCTAATGCGGTCCGAGTGTCACACGGGCACAAATTGGATTCAGCACGGCAAAAGCGCCCCCTGTCCGGCTTTGTAATGGTTTGCGTTCTACTAGGATATGATTCTGCCTGCACCATTGCTTAATGCGATAGGCTCAGGATTCAGATACCCTTTGATGGCCAAAGCAAGCAATTCCATAATATCTTTGTTGGGTTTTGTTTGAATTTTATTTATTCAGATTCTTTCAAGTTAAGAATCTAGAATGGTAAAAAATGTGCCAAATGTTTATATTTAAAAAATATCTTTTTATTTATATTTCAACTATGTGATTCATTCATTTTAGCCTGTTCACTGCTAACAGGAAAGGGGTTTGCTAAGTACTTACTATTGCTGAAACGAGGAACGGGAAAGCAATCATGTTTACATTAAACATTTTACTTATAAAAGGTTTACAATGAAAAGAAAAAGCTTAACGTAAAAACAATTCCTTTTTGGATCTCTCTGCTAATCTCTAATGTTGTTGCCTTATATATTTCACCATGTTGGAGGTGTAACCGTCCACTATAACAGATCAGCTTTCTACACAATTGCATTTTGTCTTTTCATTTTCTATCTAGGCAGAGCCAAACGTTTGAGTGATTTTAAAAATCCATCTTCAGCTACTGCTTTAGTGGGGAGTATCAAAACTACGTGATGACATATCGATCCTGACAAATAGGTGCTTTGTTGAGATACAGATGTGTTTTTGCTGTGGCCATGCATGCAACCATAAAATGCATAAGTAGAACCAAAAATCTGTTTTTTTAACTGCTACCCAGTTCTTGGAATTCTAAAACATTGGTTTTGATACCCAATTTTAGTCAGAATATCTGTGTAATGGAGCTCCAGAGCTGGATGAACTCCTGTGTGAACTTTAGATGAGCAAAAACACACTGCGTCATTGATGCTACTATAAATTACATGGAAAAACACTGATTACACCGATATGCTGAAACTAACAGGTACTGTGTGGGTCTTACCCTGGCCAGAAAAAAAGTGAATTAGCTGTTACTAAACTATGGAAATAAATAAGCAGTGTATTAAAATGAACCTTTTAATATAGAAAAGGAAAGGCTTAGTCAAAAACGGTAAAGGAATTGAATCAACCTCCTTATAGGTATATTTTAAGTTTTGTCCCAAAAATGGCTCTGTTTTATACTGCCCTTTCAAAATGTATCTTAAAACTGAACACATGAACAGTGAAACCATGGACTTCGAACTTACAGGAGGGTTGTTTGAACTTGAAAGTTTTTCGAAGTCAGAAAAACTCCCCCATAAGCAGAAATATAAATATACTCTTCTCACAACATAAGGGCATATTTAAAAATGAATACAAAGCGAAAAAAAAGCATTTGAACATTTTTATTAAACCAGAACATCAGAAAAGCAAACGATGAGTCAAAGAAAGTTGTTATATAATGCAAATGAGATGCAAAAACAATTTTTATTTAATTGGTGAAAATGCACTATATAAAAGGCTAGAGTATCTAAACGTTCCCTGATCCAGTAGGCAGGAATCAAAGGCCAATGGTCAATGTGGTGGCACTCTCGTCCAGTTTAACATACAGCTGTTCGCCCCCATGAATATATCACTTGATTAATAAATCACCATAATTGAGTTTGCATTTTATTTGTGTAATCAAACAATTTGATTTAACTTTATTTGCTTTTCTGATACTCTTGTTTAAAGAAATAAAATCGAAAGGTTTTTTTTTTAATCGCTTCAAATTCATTTGAAATTATCCCTTAATTTTTGTGAGCAATGTAGGATTAATCCATTCCCGACACCCAAATAGTTTTTATGCTTATATGCTTATGTATTTAATGATTAAAAGCATGAATAAAGCAAAGGAATGCAATACAATGCATAAAATCATAAAAATAAAGTGTAAATTTATAGCCACAGAGGTGAGTGCAGTTACAGCAGGGAGACTGATGGTGTCTGAAATCGCACCATAAACTTATATAATATACATGCACACAATATATTAATGATATAATATAACATAATGTACAAATATGCCTATCACGTCACAATTCTTCTTGTTCTTATAGGTTTTTTTGCCGATTCACAAACCATATTGGTGCAATATTAATACCGACTGGAATGTGCATCATGAATGGAAGATTGCACTGTTAAGTGTTTTACTTAGGGTATCATTTAAAAGATATTTGTTCGAATTTGGGGGCGAAAACAAGCAAACAAACCGTTTGATGCCTGAGCTATCTTCAAGTAAAAGACGTTCGAATTCCGAGGTTCTACTGTTTGCATGTAATTTACTGCTCACAAAAATTAGGGGATATTTAATTATGGGAAAAGTTCATTTTAAATTATCCCCTAAATCTTTTTGAGCAGTATATTTGTATTTTGCATACATATTTTAAAAACTGCATGCATTTGATTTGACTGACCCAGCCACCTCTATAAACACTGAGACTCAGGAGCCTGTGATGAGGCAGAAAAACGTGCGGGAAACAAAACACCGGAAAACACACAGAAGCATCCCATGGGAAAACCCAACCTCAAAACTTAATGGTAACCTTACAAGCATGATACAAACCAGAGTGACTTTACTGGTAGTCCCCTCCTGGATGTGTTCCAGAAGTTCAGTGTTCCTTGGCATGGGAGCTGGGTGGGTCAAATCACATGTTACAAAACCTGTTACTTCTAAACTCTGTTCAAAAGCTAAAGTTGTAAACAAGACTGCTCATATGAATGTCAGACATCCAGGAAAATCATGTATTTGTATTTATAAGCGGTGAAATAGTCCCTATCTACTCTATATGATACTGAACGAACAGCGATTTCTTAAGCTCGTAGGACACATGCCGTACAAATTCAGAACATTCCAAAGGAGAGAAAAAGATCCAAGGGCTTCTGGTCTCTGTTTTCATGGCACAGTTTGCACAATGCTTTCGCTACTGCCGGAGAGTTCATCAGAACAAGGTCTGAGTGATCTTAAGGTGTACTACTCACAAAAATTAGGGGATGCTTCAAAATGAAAGATCCCATAATTAAATATCCACTCATTTTTGTGAGCAGTGTATTAACAGATGCAGCAGGGCACAGGTTTTGTTTCTATCTCTCACACAGCGAATGTTCTTTTTGTTACACTACAAAACACAGATAAGCACAAGAACGCTTGCAGAATGTGTAAGATGACACAAAATTTAATTAATCTCACTGGGACAATCATATTGGTTGTATTTGTAGAATAGGATGTATTACCACAGAAAAATATTTCAACACTTGCATGTACTGAGAGGGAAAACACCACTCACAAAGGGGATAATGAAATATCCTCTACTTTTTGTGAGCAGTGTATGTGCCTCAAACCACATTCAAGGGATTTAGGTCTATGTGTCAAACCTAAACAGTCTATGTTTACACATTTTACACATAGCAGTCAGTTGTTTGTATTGTGTTTAACATAAAAAAAGTCTTAAGCCATTATTAGATTGTTTCAGTTACAGTATAATGACTGTTTCTAATTATTTCTCAGCCTTTTTTATTAGAATCCAGCCAGAAAATAAAGATCATTTACATGCAGTATTAAAAACAGCATCTATTGGCTACAAATGTAAGCATTTAATGTGACCTCATCTTACCCTTTATTAGGATGACAAAATAACCCTTCTGCAGTCTAAAGAAGCTTTATCAAGACTGTCCTTTTTGTCCTGGTCTTCAGTATTACGACTAAGAAACCACTTTTTCGGAAAGAGAACAAGATATATACACTCATAAAGCTCATAAAGATTGGAATATAGATCAGTGAAAAAGAAGATTATGAAATAACTAATCCAATTTTAAAAAATTGCATAGTCTGTATGTTAAACTGTCATTATGCCATTGCCAAAACAACTAATCGATTGGTGCCTTAAGACTTTTGCACACTACTGTACATCCATGGAATATATACATATATATTATCTAAAATAGATTTGAACAACAGCACAGCCTCTGGTATAGAACGGTTTATTAAACACAAAGTAGAGAAATGAGCAAGAGGTAAGGATGATCAGCGCACATACAGACAAACCAGAACATAGACAGATGTACCAGTGTGCAGCCACATGAGCAAAACAGGAGCAAATACAGCGATCAGGCACTGTTTGGGTGGACCTCAGAACTGCAGACATAGCAGCACCGCTTGAGTTTTAAACCACTGTTCACTCACTGTCCACTTTATTAGAGACATTCACCATATTGCCCCACCTATTAGATCAATGACAGTAGCTCATTTGATTGCAGAGTTGTGTTTGAGCATCAGTGCTCACAGGATGCTGCTGGCTGGAAATTTTTGGCGATTGACACTATTTTTAACAGTGACACTGAAGTGTGAAAACTCCAGCAGCACTGCTGTATCTCGTCCATCCATACCAGCACAGCACACACTAACACACCACCACCATATCAGTGTGATTGCAGTGCTGAGAATGATCCAGCACCCAAATAGTACCTGATTTGTTCTGGTCCTGTGGGGGTCCTGCCTTAAAAGCCAAGCCTAACCTATTGATCTGTAGCCCAGAGCCCTAACCACTAAGCCACCATTGTTAAGACGTATAATTATTTATTAAAATAAAAAAAAACTTTAAATGTAATAGGTCCATTTGAAAGCACTCAAGTGGCATGCCTCACTGATTTGGGTTTCAGGCTTAGTTCCAAGTCCCAATTGTGTTTTCCAACCAGGTCAGGTGTTACACTGACATATAATTGGCAAATAATTATTAAAGGAAGTATATGCCACCGTGGGTTCTTTTTTTTTTTTTTTTTGTGTAAATGGAAGTGACACAATCAGCTGCCACACAATAACAGGCAAAGCTGTGTAAGAGAGCTTATTCTTTTCCCTATGCGCTTATAGCAGTACAGAATGTAGGGAAGAGTAATTAAGGGACTGTTTTGGACACCGCTCATAACTACGTGTGCCTCACTTGGTCAAGCCGCAAAATTGCAAGAGTATTAAAATAACTATCAGTATTAAATGTTATGTTAATACACTATTAACATGCTAAATTTAACAGCCCTAATTTTCACTAGTACGTACTAAATTTAATTCTTATGCATTTTCAGGTTTAATTGTAGTTTCACTAGTGAAAAATATTACCACTGTTTCAGTAATTCAAAATACAATGCATATAAAAAGCTAAAATATAACCCATGGAAATTTTTACTATTAACAATTTCAATTAGATATTTAATAAATTATTTTCAAATAGTAAGTGCATGTGTGTATCTGACATCTGAAGGACTAGCACCTGCCTGGGGTCGTCTTGACCCCGTTCTGCTGAAAACCTATATCTTCTTTTCTAATTGTAAATTGTAATAACTACATGACATAAATCTTGGATTAGAACATTACTTGCAGGTATCATGAGTTCTTGCATGAGCATTTGGGGCATTTATTGTTACTCCAGTTTGTCGTGGGCCGCACTGAACACAATTTGTGGATGGTTAAAGATTTGAGCACTGCCTCTTCTAATATGCTGGACCTGGACTGGTAATACACGCTGCCATTCGAGGAAGTGTATATTCTGAAGGGATTTATGAAGCACCATCACTGCCAGAGATGCATGAAAAATGAACTGTGGACTCTCCAAGGATCTCATCAGTCCATAATCAGTCCATAATGAGTCCATGAGCTGCTAGGCAGTAGGCCAGGACACACCGTGTGGAACACTTTCTTTTTGTTTCCAGGTAGAACTGCCTTCTAGTGCATAAGAACTGGACTGTATGTCTGTCTGTCTGTATGTATGTATTTATGTATATCCGCTGCAGCAACTACATATAGAGAATGCTTGTGTAGAATATTATGATAAGATTTAGAGGCACAAGTGCTGCAATAAGCACAAATCTATGCATGGGATCTTTTTAAAGGATTTTACAGCTTTTAGTTTTTCAAAGGTAAACACGAGTATTAGTACATGGAGGTGATAAATAGAAGATATTGAAGTCCTTAGTCAATAAAAATACAGTATGTATATGACGCATTCTGGTTTAAT
>JAUZSV010434613.1:0-10133 GCA_034780495.1 Parotocinclus cesarpintoi | reverse complement strand
TGAACACTGATGATGAGGACTTGTTCGATTTCAGTTGTGCTCCAAATTGAACTAAAGTCTCTTCCTTTATAGTGCAGAATTAGTAAGGGAGCAGTGATCTGGTGTTGTTTGGGTTACAGCCATGTTTTCAGCGTTCTAGTTCTTCACAGTAAGTGAATGCTGTTCACAACTTCAAAAACACCAAACTAAACCAATAATAATAAGACATTTAAAACAGCATCACCTTACTGAATATGTGCAATTTGACCAAGCTAAAGCTAACTCTACTGAGAGTGTAGAGCCGAACACAAGCCAGAAGTTGCTGCTGACTTTCTTTAGCAGTGAAGAAGTGAAGAGAGAAACAGAGAAAAAGATCGCAATCGTCCAAAATTGGACAGTCAGATGTTAAAAAAATCTGAAATCAGAATTGGACAAGAAAATGACAACCAGTGCAACATTGCAATCCGTACTGGCCTGTTTTTTTGGAACACGATCACTTATACTGAAAACTCCCACTGAGTAAAAGCTTTTCAACATAGTAGTAACCCAAGACAAGTAAAGGATCTGGATCCATTAGGCTGTGTGGCACCAACAATACCTGCTGCACAACAGTGCTGTTGAAACACTAGAAACGTTTTTCAAGATAATAACATGTGTGTTAGGACTGTTGCTTCCATATGGATTGCCAGTATGAATGTGTAATTGTGTAATTACATTAGTTGTGTAACTGGACTTTGTCTTTTTGTATCCAGGGCTTTCAAGATAAATGAGCTGAAGACTGAGGTGACAAACCGTTTGGCTATGTTGGAGAAAAGAGTGGAGTGTGAGTGCCACATTGTTTCTATTATGTCTACACCCATGCTTTTGTTTGCAAGATAAAGTAATAACACTGGATACCCTAGATTTAGATGCCTGTGTTTCCACACCAGTAACCTATACCTACAATTAGGGAACATTTTTGAATGTTGCATGCATGATCCGCTTATCATGACATTTAATATGATCTGATATGCATATATTTGTTCATGACTGAGTTTGCTTTTGAGACTCTGCAGACTTGGCAAATCATAGTGTTTGGTCTGCAACTTAATCACACTGATTCACATCTTGTGTTTAGTTGCCAATAAATTTGTCAACTCTATCTTATACTTAGATTCACATACCATTTCATCAGCTACGCCATACCAGGCCACTCTCAATAGGTAGCATCAGGTTGATGGCGAGTGTACCTTTCATTGGATTATACTGAAGTAAATCGACAGGTTTTTGTTGTGCTCATCCAGTGATGAAGTCACTAAAATGTGATCCTTCACCATCGAGATCAACCCATGGTGGTGCTTTTCAGTATGTACCCACACTACCTGACTGTTGAGATGCAAGTGCAGGTTTCAGACCCATTTCCAACAGCTAGCTCTTACCTCCAAGTCACAGGAGCTGCCCATACCAGAACATTTTCTGAACTAGATACCAGTACCCACAAATACTACTAGGGTAAATTTTGTATTAAAGTTCCTGCTGTGATGAGATTGATCTTCTCCCTAAATCTTATACAATCAATTCCAAAAGTGTACATATACCTAGGCTGTACAATTGATTTTTGCCTAGTTGACTGTTGCTCTTGATTCCTGAACATTTCTTGCTGAACAAAATGTGGTTAAAAGAAAATGGACCTGAAGGAGTTGAAGGTCTGAGGTGCCAAGTTATATACATCCACAATTAAGAGTCCTACATTGCCATGTCCTAATGTTTATCGTGAGAACACTAGAATCAGAATGATCTAGAAATACCAAGCAACTAAATACATGAGCTAGACATCAATCCTGGCATGTGACAGCATATATAAAAACTTAGCATTGTGAGATTTAGATCTGCAGTTCACATTCCAACACTGACTTTATGTAACACTAAAAGCAGGCTGTTATGTTTTTTAAACAACAACACAGTTTCGTTAAGTGAAAAAGTTTTTTGGTTTTTTTTTTTCGAAACAGGCTTAGATTTCCAAGTTGTAGAACAGCAAGAAGAATATGTTGTTTTGTAGTCAAAAGTCAGGAGTTTGCATGTTCATTAAAACCCACGTAAACACAAGGAGGGCATGCAAACTCAGATGGAGTCCAATGTCGGGATCGAGCCAGGAACACAGGCAACAGTGGTAACCAATGCACTGCCATGCTGCCCCATTTTTGCATCTTATAATGTGTTATTATTTTATAGCTGAATATGTCAATGAAAACTTTTGAAAATGAAATAACATAGGCCCTGTAGCAGTTCCTTAAGACCAGGGTTTGAACTTTATGCTGGGTTTGCATGTGATGGTCAGGCAGCAATTTTACCTACTTTCAATAAACTAAGTAGACTCTGAAGCCCCTGTATCCCTGTCAAAGACAGTCAGTGTCAAGGTATGTAAAATGCAGTCACAGCCAGCTATATATTTTATATACGGTGTAAATGAACAATATGGTATAAAACCATACTAATTTTGATTCTGCATATCACTAGTACTTCTTCTTTGTATTAAACAGCTGGAGGAAGGAATAAATTTGCATTAATTTGCATGTTATCGAGTTTAGAATGAATGACAGTGTAATGTTGCTATAACACACTGGACCTGATAACATATACACATATACACAAAGAGCCCATGAGAGATTATTAACCCTGGTTCATATTCCCCAAATTCCCCAAAGCTGACAGTTATTAGATATGGTCACACTTAGCAGTATGGGTTTTATATCTGTAGCTCATAGGTCACTAAATGTGAAGCATTTATTAGTGTTTTTTGGTAATAACTTTTCCATGTGATCTGTTTTAGTGGAAAATCACAGGTTTGGATATTAAAAGTGGCATAACAGCAGATACTTTACTGTCTGTATTCAATAGTTGTCACGAACAGTGAAGGAGTCGGAGGCGAATGCGACGTGCGGGACAACCAGGTTTATTGAAACTGAATAAACTGAACGTAAAACAGAACAAAAACAATAACGGACAACAGGCGGGCAGTATCAAAGAGCTGGAAACGACAATAGAAGATCCTACCTCACCTGTGTCCAAAATAAAACAAAATACAAATCATAATGTGTAACAAGGAAAGCTTCGCACCGCATGAACGCGGGCAAAGCTTATAAATAGTCCTAAGTAGTGATCCGGGACTGGTGTGCACAATCAAGGCACGCCTGCGCAGACGTCAGGCGTGACAATAGTGGCATCACATTGTGCTACACTCTAGACAGGGATCCAGTCTGTGACAGGATATATATATATATATTTATCTAATGAAATGTCTGTGGCATACTTTGCTCAAAATACTACAAGGATCAAGCAGCAGTGCACCTTTTTACTGTTTAAACAGCTATTACAGACTTTTACAAACAGCTAACAGACATTTAACAAACAAACAATGTTAATGTTAATGTCAAGTAACATCACTAAGAATCTTGAATATTATATATTACCTCACCTGTTAGTGTTAAACAGACAAAGCAATGCATAGCATCATTATTTTTTAAATACTTTACATTTTACACAGCTGCAATATTTTTCCACTGGCAGTTGGCAATTACTCCATATTTTAGGAAAGGTTTTGCTGCCAGTCCTACCCTATCTTGTTCTAAATCGTGAGAGCATGAATATTACATGCTGTATTGTAGTAGCCTTATTACATTTATTGATACCTTTCACCAATTTTTGATTACGGAATTATATTTAACTCCACTACACCTGAATTAAGTAGTATAAGTATTAAGTATTAATACTAAGTTGCAACCAATTATATTGTAAAAGTTTTGCATAATGCAGTTCAACCTACTTCTGTGTAGTGTTTAATATTTGAAACGGTGGTGCATTTACTTTACTTCAGCCTTAAGCTGTTACCTGTGTGACTGCAGTGAAATACCAAGTAATCTAAAGATAAATGGATATTAGATGATGTCTGTTTTATCTGGGTTACATATGATGGATGAATGACTTCTTGTGGTGTGGCAGAACACTAAGAAACATTATGAGTTGTAAAAAGTCATTTCCAAGAACTCACTCATTACATCTTTGTGAGAGTTTTATTTTGCAATAAACCCAGTGCTGCTTCTGACTGACTTCACTTCTTAATTCAATTATTTTTATGTGGAAATTCAACAGAATTGTTATTGTATGAACCCTTTGCGTGTACCTCTTATGTCCCCTTTGTCTGTCTCTTTCACTTTTGCTGCTCTCTGTATTTTTCAGTAGAGGGAATGAAAGTGGTGGAGATTGAGAAATGTCGCAGTGACATTAAAAAGCTGAGGGAGGAGATGGCTTCCAGGAACAACAGGTCTGTCCTTGCCCACCTAAAAAACATCAGTATCTGTGTCTAATTCGACAATTAGCAGTAATAATTTTCCTTGCTCATATGTGTCTCATTGGAACCTGATTTTAATTATGAAAAGTATAAATGGCAGAAGATTCTAATTTGTGTAGACAATGAAAGGGTAATAAACAAATTGTTGAGCATGTTATGTTAGGGACATCGTTCTCCACTTTATTATTGGCATGCTGTTGAGACTTTAACGTTTTAGAATATAAACCACACAGTTTAATTATATAATGCAGGGGAAAATGGGCCAAGCTCACAGCTGCCTCAAAGAACAAGACATGTTTAAGGAAAACAATTACAAGATGGTTATGTCCTGGATGTTTTGTGTTTAGAACATTTAAAAAAAAAACATTGCTCTCTGAGAACATCAGAATCAGAGTTAATTTTTTGCGAGAATATTTCATTGTTGAGCAGAGTTACATGTTGTGCTGGTGTCACAATTTGAGTTAAATTGTTATGCTCCAGAGCGGACCAGCTCACAAGTGATTGCATCTCTACAGGACAAGGAACATCTAGACAGAATTTATGAACAAGACAGTGCCCATTCTGCAATGAGGTTGAAAAGATATCCATCATCCTCATGTTGAGTCCAGTTTACAACGTACAGAGAATATTTGGTCTCACAAAAACACGAACTAGGTCGAATTTTTTTCAAATATTTAAGTCATCAATGCTTAGTGAAAAAAAAAAAAAGATGTCTGCATGTTTACACACATGGTTTCAGCATTTACAGAAATCAAAAGGGAAAGCTGTCACATACACTTACTTGTTACATTTATGTTCCATTTAGTTTCGTGGTGAAGTTTTTGTTTTTAAAAAGATTGCAATTTGAGGCTTTTGCTTTGGAGTGTACATATGAACCTGCGTCTGGTATTTCTCTGAAAAATGCCCACATCTAGAAATGTTGTCAGTGTTAAGAAAGGGACAATGAAATAGACAGAAATTGATCACTGATTAACCTAATTCTTATAATTATTCTATAATTATACTAATATATATATATATATATATATAATACTATGTAAGTATACTATAATTAACCTAATTATTTTACCTTTTTTAAAGACTGTAAGATTGAAGGTTCTGTTTGAATTGTCATTTTGTTTAGTATCAGTTTAGTTAAAGGGAAGTTTGTTACTGGTATTTAGCTTGACATGCTCGAATACACGCTTCACATATTCTAATGATAACTTCCAGCAGTATTATGCACCACTTCAAAAAGTAAAATCCATCTTAAGTTGGTTTCTTAAATATGCCAGTGAGTTCTCTGTTCTTCTGTGGCCTTCAGAGTCACCGGATCTGAATCCAGTAGAATCCAATAGAACACCTCTGGGATGCTGGAAATGTACATGCACTGGAAAAATCTGTAGGAATTGCATGAAGCAGTCATGTCAGCATGGAGCAGTAGTCAATCAAAGTCAGTTACTGTCAAGGACTTACAGTACAGTCATCCATAAGACAGTCAGCAGATCCAGCAGGGTCATTGTAATCCACTACCTCAGAATCATCTAACCAAGCTTTTTTTCTCATATGGCTCGAATGTAACAAAGTACAAACAAATCATGTTTATTTCCCTGTAACTTTAACTGTCCTACACTGTGTCAAGTAATTTGTTTAATCTTTCATCCCGGTCATATCTCTGTGATGATGCATGTATAGATTGTACTGGCTATCCATATTAACTAGGATTATGAGAAGCTCTGGTTACACAACAACTATAATAAGTATAATAATGAGAATGGATGAAAATATTATAACTATTATAACTACTTAAAGATTAAATGAACATGTAGATACTACTCCAAAGAGGACACACTAGACCAACTAATTACCAAATGTTAACCCTTTACAGCAGTCATGTGTGTCCAAACCCAAACCCTATATCTACACTGCTCACAAAAAATAGGGGATGTTAAATAATTATGGGATATTTCATTTGGGGTATCCCCTAATTTGAGAGCAGTATGTTAATATATTTTTAGAACTTATACAATGTTTCATTTCATGTTTCACAGGTCATTAATGACTACCGTAGTGAATTTAAGTGGTCATAACAGTTATCATCACATCCTCTTGTTCAATTCCAACTAATTAGCTACCCTACTTGGCTGTTAAGGGCTAGCTTGTATTTCTGGGGATTTGATTGGTGCACAGCTGCATTTTAATATGAGTATGAACACAGGGGGTTTGCACTGCCCCTTCTAGACTTTTAATTAGCTGTCTAATAGACACATTCTCACCTCTTTATTAGTTCAGATCTGGTCCCTCAATAGCTTAGTGGATTGCTGGTTCTATGTGTTTGCAGTTGACATGTCTCAACATGTGCAAGATTAATATATATGAGCTTTAGTTCTTAAAACATCAGTAAAGATGTGATGCGTCTCCTTTGCAGCAGTTTCCTGGATGACAACAAGAAGCTGACTCCTCGCAGAGATGTGCCTTCATACCCAAAGGTAAAAACAAAGAAAAACGAATCAAATTTATATAATATGTTCTGATGTTAGGAAATGTTATGTCTCCATGCGTATTCCATCGATTTTTGGGTTCTTGATTACTTGGGTGAGTCTAGCTGGAAGCTGGGAGGGAACAGAAATGCTTAGTTTGGGAAGCTGGGAACCCATTTTGCACAGACTGACCTGAGATTATAAACCTATAGCCATTACTGACCATACTGACCATTAGGCCTATTTTGCTTGAGCTCTGGTCGCTTTGTCTTGATGAATGTGCGTAAACAGTTGTACAGGGCGTCTATAAAGTAAGTCCCAAATTAATACATTTATTACTCACCAGTTAACGTACCTGATTCTTTGTTTTCAGACTTCTGTAAAACACAAGGAGCCCAGGTTTTGCAAACATGACATTGTTTTAGTGTGAGCCCTGCGGGTGCCGTGACAAACATCAATGCATAATCTTAAAGTGTGACTGACTTTATAGACACCCTGCAGTAAAAACTTTATCCTTGTCCTAAATCAAAGTATCCCATGAATGTCTGGAACATGTGTCAGAATCCTGGCATTGAATTAAGATTTTGTAATGATAATTTTAACCCCTTTATTACCTGCCAGGGTCACATCGGTCTTATGGCTATTCCAAAGAACGCAGGGAGCAGGCATAAGCATGCTATGCAACACTAGGGGTGATCCCCTGACTGGCCTCCTCTCCATCACACATAGCCAGTTGTGCCTGCATGTAAGACCTAACAGAACTCCCCATCAGGACTCAAACTTGGGTCTTCAAACTACTGGGTTAGCATGTCAAATGTGGTTCATTGTAGTTCAGTAAACTAAGTTTACACACACTGAAGCACTTTTCTGCGTATCTCCTATAAATGCAATGTGTAGAGATGTTTACTGGTCATCAGAAACATACTAGATTATTATTAACTATTCTACATTTGTTATATTATTTGTTACATTTGTTACATATAAGTAAACTTATATGTGTTTTCTGGGCTGCCTGTTATAATAATTGATGTATTTGTTTAATGCGTTGCTTTTCAGCCACATTCACTTTAGGATCGTCACTACTGAACACTATACGGCGTAAACACAGATAGCCTTGATGAGTTCGGTTTAAGTACACGTGTAAAATAAGTAGACTCCTAACAGAGCGGGTGTGCAGAAAGTAGTGATGTGGCCCCAGCCAGGCGTTGGGAGCAGAGGGTTAACTGGGAGCTCTGTCTGCCTGCAGTACATGCTCTCACAGCAGACGATAGACGCCCTCAGAAAACCCGCCTTCGACGTCTGGCTGTGGGAATCCAATGAGGTAAGATGCTGACCTGTCCTGTCTTTCTCCTCTCTTGTCTGCTTTTGTCTTCTTCCTGCATGTGTTTGCCTGCGTGTGTCCGTATTTGTATGGCTTGCACACGGGTAGTATCACCTGTCCAAGGAGACGATAGATGCTTTGCGACAGCCAATCTTCGATGTGTGGCAGTGGGAACCCAATGAGGTGAGGTCAGAGAGGGAATTAAATATTGTGTATGCTCTGAACCTGCAGTCTATCTTAAAGCATGGAAGTGTAAGAAGGATGATTTTTATTTCTTACATACACTTATTAATTTATTGAACTTATTGTATGATAATCGTAGGTAGAAATATGAAAGCTACAACTTTATTTTTATATATGCACAGTCATATCAGAATACAGTCGAATCCGGTTAATTGGACCACCTGTTACTCGGACCAAATCCTAAAGTACCGAAACAAATCCTATTATATACGTGTAATGTTATTCGCTTATTTGGAACAAAATTCCGCTTAATCGGACCAAAGAACTAGTATGTAATATCAGTGAAGAAACTCTTTGTCTCTGGCATCACTACCCCGAAAACTCCCGAGTTTCTCCCCAGCCCTCTACTTCCCCCTACAGGTGTTTGCCTAACATTTTCATTTACTACAAAAAAGAAGCTTCAAGTCGCCACTTAGCCACTGCAAAAGCGCGTCAGATCACACTGAATAAGTTCTTCAAATGTTGAATGGAATTTAGTAATGGACTGTACTGGGGTATAGAAACGTTATTAGGAAAGGAACCACAATGGTGTCTCCTGTAAAAATAATTACCCTCTGTATGTATTTAAGATTTTATGACCTGAACACTCTACAGGATAAAACTTAAATTTACTGTTTAATAAACCCTTTTAAAGTATATAATCAGACATGGAATTATAGGCACTGAAGGGTGGGCTAAGAAATTTAGGTAATAATCGATACAGAATCTCCCTCTGGTGTCCTACGTTTTCTTCTCCTACAGACTCCCATCATAGATCTGGGGTTTAGATAATTTAACTGTGCAGGACCTGGGCATGTTTTGAATCCTCCTTTTATATTAAACAACATCCCAGTCTACAGTTGGACCAATGCCGCAGCATTATAAGATTCCCATGGCTTCTTTGAAGGAGAAAAGATCTTCCACCTTGCTTACAAGTGTGGATTCTATACTGTTAAACATAAGCATTTTTGTCCAATCTCACCACAAAACCTGGATACCATACGTGCTTTCCAGACACTTTGTTGACATGGATGTGGTGTTTTAATTACAGATTTGGAGACCCCAAACAGCTACCATCTTCTGCCAGTCTCCAGCCATGAACCTGCTCGTGGATAACTATCCTCCTCGTTTGGCTATATTGGCACGCACCTATTTTATAGCCACGGCCAGATTCATGAAGCCTTCTTTAATTGGCGCTTTCCCTAGTCGTTTCTGCCCCCTGTTTCACATCACAGTCACGCCCCAATCTAGCTTTAAATCACGACAAACCTTTAGGTGACGACTCAATACTGATATCACTTAGAACTAAAGCTAAATAATCACCAGGATTTTTACCATTGGGTTTTTGAAACCTCTTTACAAAGCGTGCCAATAAATAATTCCGCTGTACTATGACGATACAGTAAAGTATATCTGATCAGATTTAACAGTATATATGAACATACCGATCCAAGGTTAATTAGCTTTAGATTTGTTTGTTTGTTTGGCTTCTTTAACGTCGCTATCGGCATCGGTGGCCATCTTAGCGACAGGTTGCATCCATACACAAGTTTTCATGACTAGTCATTTATAAACACACACACACACACACACAAGTCAATGCCAATTTAGAGTAATCAGTTAACCTAACACGCATGTCTTTGGGCTGTGGGAGGAAACCGGAGTACCCGGAGTAAACTCACGCAGACGCGGGGAGAACATGCAGACTCCACACAGAAAGTACCTGGGATTGAACCCGGGACCTTCTTGCTGTGAGGCAGAGGTGCTACCCACCTACCCCTGTGCTGCCCAATTAGCTTTAGATGTGCACCAGAGTGTTTCTCTT
>JAUZSV010434602.1:0-10133 GCA_034780495.1 Parotocinclus cesarpintoi | reverse complement strand
ATCTGTGTGTTTTCTTCAGGTCCTTTAATAGTACACAGATATGCTCTTTAAGAGCATTGAAAAAATATCCCAGTTCTATAGTGCTTTTTACAATTGAGCTTTGACATTGTAGCTTTACAATTTTCACATTTTCGATTCTATAACTTTAAATTTTTATATATGTATCTAATAAATAAAATTATAGCAGTAGTACAAACAAACATAAGCTATGTAAATAAGAGATAGAACATAAATTACAAAATAGATCAAACAGTCTAATAATTATAATACATATTATATAACAATTATAATACAATATGTAAAATAATAAATGAATGTAAGTAATATTATGAAAAGTATAATTAAATAAGTTCATATAAAGCTATAAAAACTGAGAGTGTGTTGCAGTGGTGTCCCCCTGTGCGCCTAATGTCACTGCTGAAGGTCACACACTAACTGAATTATAGTCAATGACCTGCCAGGGGCTTCTGTGCCTTGCCAGACACCTCAAGCTTCACAAGGGTATCACATTTCAGGGAGATTGAGATTCCGAAACAAAGCCTGCCAAATCTTGAATCCTTACATTAAAAACTCACTGAATTAAAGTCTGTGCCCTGCCAGGGACCTTTATACACATCATATATGATAGGGGTGGCATTAGCAATTTAGGAATGCTAAGCAGGTGATAGGGTTCCATTCGTGTTTTCAGTGGCATCTCATTTTAATTTCTATTAAAATTTCTAATGCATTTAAATATTATTTTTATGCAGTTTTCTTGTGAAAATACCCTTCACTTTTGCATCATGGCTCCAAAATGTGCCCAAAGTAATGCTAGAGAAAATAGCATTAAAAAACAACGAAGCATCAATCTCAACTTAAAAGAGAAGGTAATAAGTGAATGAAAGAGGAAGAAATGTCCTAATCCTGCAATAATGAGTTGGTATTCTCGGTATAAATGTAAAAAATAAAAATGAAACATTTATTGGATATTCCTCCTCCCATCTTTCTTTAAAAAAGGACTTTGCAATTTTATCCTCTGTGTAAACAGGAGGAGGGCACACCTGAGAAAAATGCCTTCGATTTTCCAGCAGCTATAGCCACTGTCCGCTGAAGAGACGATGCAAGAGGCTTTAGGAAGCCCTGTATCTCATCAAACACACCTATGGTTGTATGACCAGACAAAACATTTTACATCACTAGATATTAGCTCTATGGACAAACTATACAACTGTTTTGTAATCCACTTAAATGTTTCAACAATCCTGGCTTTCAATATGTATATGTCACACATGCACTAGCTGCTATCAGGAGAACTTTCCAAACTTTAGTTTATATCTACATAAATGAACCTGCTTATCATTTTACTAAATTCAGCATCAGTTCATGATTTCATATAGAATAACTAACATTCTAGCATGAAAATATTATTAAAAGAACACTTGTTAAGTGGCATCCTAAACACCAGCAATTTGTTCCATAGTAAACTAGCTGCACGTCCAAGACCATGCTGACGTTATCATCTTCCTCACCAATCCATTTATAAAAAAAGGAAAAGTTTGGGTACTGGTAAGACTTACCAATGCATTCGGTGCTACGCTGATTAGCTGGAACTTCCCCTTTGGAAAGGAACTTTGCAACCTTCTTCAAAATTTTCTTATGAGTTTTTGAAGGCTGAAACTTTAGGGCATGGGATCTTCAAGACAAAATAGAAGAATACAAACCATTAGTGTTGACCCATTATGGTTATCTACATGTATACTACATACAAGCTTGGAACACACAATATTAACTAGGCAACCAGTAAAAATGTGGAACTGGACTCAACATTGCTCATCAATGTTTATTTATTTATTTTTTTTGCTGGGGGAAGGGGGGTTGGAGATAGACGACGACTCACATTCCAGTTCAAGATGAGGTCAGCGAATTCAACCTTCAATTGACTGTTGACAGTTGTGTGTCCAATAGTCCAGTAATAGCATATAAAAGCATGCAAAATAAATTACGTTTACTGCAAAAACTTGAACAGTAATGACTCTGGATTTTGGAGAAAGTCTTTGTGGACTAGAAATAACCTACACAGAAATGCAACCACATCTCCACATGTGGGAGGAGGGGGACAGGGACGACATGTCCCCTGAACTTTTACAAAAGGCAGTTTAGATCCCCTGCAGTTTTACCCTATATTAAAAAGCGGCGTATTCATTACAATGACATGGTTGCAAAGCATAATGCATTTCTAATAAAACATGACATGGATGCAACTGACCAAGATTATACATCTAAAACCATGTTTAGCAAATATATCACAGGTCCTTGTGATTTAGCTGCATTCAGATTTTGTTCAAATAATCCCAGCCTTTTAAAAAGCTCCACTCAGTTAACCTTATAATGAGCTGACTATATATATTATACCTTTTCCTAAAGTTGTCTTTACCTGATAGTGTACTGTGGACAGCACGTCTTGTTCATGACAGGTTTGTAAACATACTTGCCACTCCTAAAAACAAAAAAGACATTTTGATTGCTTAGCACTAAAAAACACAATATCGTTTTTGTTTCTTAACAATTAACACTTAAAATTCACTAAGCATACATCATGCATTGTTAATTCAGTTCATTTATTTTTTCACAACAGAGACTGTGGTAATTTGAGAAATTTAGATGATCAGAAATATACTAATTTTACGGTAGAACCGCTGCCTCACAGCAAAAGGTCTGCGTGGTCCTCCCCGTTTCTGCGTGGGTTTACTCCAGGTACTCCGGAGTCCAAAGACATGCGTGTTAGGTTAATTGGGGTCTCAAAGGGGCCCTTAGTGTGTGAATGTGTGCATGACTATGTGTTTGCCCTGCGATGGATTGGCGCCCCGTCTAAGGTTGTTCTTGAAGTCAAAATCAAATTTATTTATATGCCGTTTTTTTACAATGGAGCATTGTCTCAAAGCAGCTTTACAATATTATTTTATCTTAAGAGGCCAATCCCAACTTGAGCAAGCCTAGTGGAAAGGAAAAATTACCTGAATATAAAAGGTGTTCACGCAGAGTTTTTCTCACGATTACTGATTTGATGTTCGACAAAAGACATTCCTTTTTTATTACCGAAGTGTAAACAATGAAAACAATGCACATTTTCTTGTAGAGGCTTAAAAACATTAGTTCCTCCTAAAATAATTTACAAGAAACATTAGGTTTCAAATTGCAAACCAACTGTCCTGGTCTATCAGTGCATTAATTCTGTACAATACCATTCTTTAAATATAAATATATACATATGAATATGAACAGGATATGAATTTCTAAGTACGGCTTCACCATCTGATGTACAAAAATGGAATTGCAGATTAACAAATTGGGAAAACGTAGTCCAATTACATGAAACAATGCATCACGATGTCATTGCTACACCCATACAATCCATAAGAACAATTCATATGAACAATTTGTCACCACTAGTGATATGTAAAATCGTACCATAAATGGAAAAAACATACACTTTGACCTAAATGAATGAATGTAGGGATCAGCTATCACCTTGAAAAGAAACTAAACTACATAATCTGTGTTCATTTAAACTGCTCACAAAAATTTGGGAATATCTTAAAAGAATATGCAACAATAAAAAAAACAATTGATTTTATTGAATTAAACAAGACAATTTGAAAAGCAAATAAAAAGTCAAAGAAAGTTGTTCACAAATGAGACGCAAACTCAGTATCATCAGCAGTTCTCAAACTCCATTTTTGTAAGCCGAGTATATACGTTCAACAATTATAACTGGAGTGGAACGTTCCCTGGTAAACTGCTGTTACATCTCTTTTTGTCCACAGTCTATTATTAATGTAAATTCATTTGGGTTTCCAAAATAAGAACCTGAAGCATGCATAGTGACACTTTAATGATGTCTTCTAAGGGCATAAAAATTGTATTTGCTTTTAGTAATGCACTAATTGATTGGTAACTAGAATCGATCGGTTTTTAGCATGATCGGCCGTTTACTGGTTATGGCTGATCATGCCTAAAACCAAACATTTTCAGTCTTATATAAGCAATTCTGTGCCGGTCACATTTAACACATAAACAGCACAGTGCTTTTACTAACTTTAATTAAGTAATCAGGTCATGTGTGTACCAATATTTACGATATCAGATGCATGTTCATGATGTGGAAGTGTAAGATTTCAGTTGTGTTTTGAGTGCCATTCAGTCAACTAAATATTCCCTCTCGATATAGCCCACTACTGATGAGGGAATAGTAATACTACTGATAGACTATTAATCTATATTGGATAAAGCTTTAGCATGGAAGCTCTTCAGTGTGTGCTGTTTGCAATACTGTCAATGCATAGCGAAACTAAGCCATGGAGGAACAAGCCCCAAAACGATCAGAACAATAAAGTTAACAATATGTTTAAAGCAACATACAGAATTTGACAAAGACAAAGAGGTTAACATTAATGCTAGCACTAGCACAGAACTGTGTACAAAGCAGCCTGTGCTATCTTTATTTAGCAAATAAGATTTTAATTTCCGATTAAATGGAATGTTAAAGAAAAATGTTTCTGTATGCTGTAATTTATAAATCTAAGACAGACCAACTTAATGTTTAAAAATAAATAAATAAATAAACAATAATAAATCAGCCAAGGAATAAGCAATCTCCAATTGCTGTTTAACTAGAAAAGATGTATGACACTCTCCGTACTTTCCATTTCATAGTACAGTTGAATTCTTATTCTTAGTTAAACCTTAGTTAAATCTCAACATGCTCATGTTTGCCTGTTCTCTGTAGATTGGATAAAATGTGGCCTCTCTAAACCAGAGTCCTATTTAGCACATCTAACCCACTGTTAACACACGTGTGGCCATGTTATCTAGCACAATGCAAGATAAACAGCCATAGCTCATAACTGACTACTGAATACCAATACAGAATGTAATTAGAGGTACAACTCTAATTAGAACACCATTTTCATGTGTTACTTTCCTGATAGCCACTCCTTATAGCACACTGGTGATTCAGAAAGTGCTTTAGGGAATAAAAACATTGCCAAAATAAAAATGCTGCCAAATCTTAAATGGGCCAACACGCCACAATGCCACTGAAAATGACTACAGAACATTAGTTACACCCTTTACATTTCACATTTGCACAACGTCTTACATACTTTCAGAAGACAGACATACCTTCTCCATCCCCGATCTATCAGATCTTGATAGTCCTGTACTGTCATTGAATGGGCCCACATACCTGCAACAGGAAAACAAGTCACATGATCACTAGAGCAGCAAACAGAACCAAACCCCACTATATGGATGTAATGTCAGAAAGCCTCTCTATGCCGTAAGGTGTTCAACATTAAAAGCAATTCCCAGTTACTTTTAATGAATCCAAATTGATGATACATCAGTGCCACCTAGAGGTAGTTTAGACCATTGATATGGTAGTGTAACTGTATACCATGTGATTTTAGGCATTATGTCATACCAATATCTGTTATTTCAGATACAAAATTGAAAAACAAGAACTACTGTACTACTGTGAAGCTGTACTAGCTACAAAGTGGGTTCAACTACGTTAATGCATATGGATATGTAATGTGGTGCAATGTGTAGGTGTCAAAATACTTTTATTTATATACGGTACGCATCAAAACCAAAAACCAATGCAGCTGAACTGATCTAAACAGCAAGAGGGTAGTAAGTTATTCTATTCATTAAACATAACTAGTTATAGTGACGTTGAAAAATGACATTTTGGTATTGTTTCAGCAAGTTTCAAAACAGGTAATGAAAGGTAAATAACCAAAAATGAATTGTGTATATCGTGTATTAGGGGTGGGAATCACTAGGCACTTCACCATTCGATTAGATTCAGAGGGGGAATTAATTTGATATGTATAAATAATTGATGCATCCCAATGTACATTTTGTTTCTATACATGATTTATTTTTTTTCTCACAGTGATTCCATGACTTGGTTTTGATCTAATTGTAGATTGTTGGGATCACTGTGTTATGTAGTAATGCTGGCCTTACACCAAATGACTTTTTACTGTTGCAGTCACATGTCAAGTGTACTTCTAATAAATAAAATTCTTCTAGAGTTTAAGTGTGCTCTTATCATCTCGATCGTTTGGTGTAAGAAAACGTAAAATGATGAATTGTGGTGATTTCACTGGATAGCATTATAGCAATTTGGCATTTGGCAACACATCCAACCAGCCTCACACATGTTACCATACCAGCCCAAAACTTCCATGTCAATCATCTTCACCTCCAAGATCGTCCGAGACCAGCCACCTGGATTCAGTTGGCATAACCAAAAAAAATCTGCACTAACTGTCAGAAATCGACTCAAAGAAGCTCATCTACTCGTTGTCCTCATCAGGGTCTCCGCATATGGCACATTGTAGAAGGTTTTCTTCACGGATAAGTCACTGTTTTCACTGTACATGGCAGACTGGGTGTATGGATACTGAACACAGCATTTTAATGATGGCATTTTGAGATCCTGAGGTCCAATGTTGTGCCATTCACACAAGATCATCACCTCATGCTGCAGCCTATAATGCATGGCCCAATGTTGCAGAAGTATGTACACAATTCCTGAAAACTGAAAGCTGAAAACACCCTAGTTCTTGCATTGCCAGCATACTCACCAGACATGTCACCCATTGAGCATGTTAGGGATGCTCTGGATTGGGATATATGACAGCGTGTTCCAGTTCCTGACAATATTCCGCATCTTCACACAGCCTTTTAAGAGGAGTGGACCAACATTCCACAGTCAACAATCAACCACCTGATCTATGTATACGTGTTGCACTAAGTGAAGCAAATGCTGGTCACATCAGATACTGACTGGTTTTTCTGACCCACCAGACCCTCTGGAGCCCCAAGACAGTAAAAGTAATCTGCACGTTTTAAAGCTGCCCTTTATTGTGGCCGGCCTAAGGTACGCATGTGCAATAATCATGCTGTCTAATCAGCATCTTGACACACCTGGGAGCTGGCTATCACACTTATTGAGTTAAAAGTGCTTACTAACACATATTTAGACAAATTTGTGAACAATATTTTTTTAACAATATTCCACAGCTATAAAGTAAAGCTAAAAGTATAGCAATCCAACTGCTGGTCAAATCTCTCATTTATAATAGGCTGCTCATCATTCCAGTAAGTTCTCCAGATCATGAAACACTCTTCGGGATGCGCTCATTTATCTCCAAGTACTCTGTCATGGATGTAGCTAAGGTGTCTCTAGAGGTAACTCAAGTTTTCCTCCTTAATTTGGTTGCTAAGGTGTTTTGTGCAAAGGTTTAATGAATTTGGGGTTCCTTAAGAGAAAAGATCTACCCCAAAAAAAGTTTTTAAACAACTTTTGTGAGCATTTTAAGGAAACCTTAAGAAGATACTTAGGGTGTTCTGTGCAAATGACACAGGAAACCTTAACCTGTATTTACAAAAAAAATAGTGTGTACTTTGTGCAACCAGGCCCAGAGTTGTATCATAATTTATCACAATTGTTAAGACCTCAGTTGGAGCATATTGAACTTACTTCAATGTTCGTGCCATTTCTGTGTGGTAAAAACTGAGATATGACAACGATCTCCCGTTTGCTTCAAATCCTAAACTAGCACAGAGCTGTATGTATCTAAATATAATTTTTTGGGAGAAATACATTTTGCAAAAACTCAGGAAAATGTCAATCTTAATTTATGTTTGCACTCATATGTTAAGTGTGTCAAAATAGTGCATTTAACTTATTTTTTAAATCAGGGGTAATGGCAAGGTTTGCTAAAAAGAAAGAAAAAGGTGATACACAGAAAAGTGCATGGTTAACAATCTAACTAAACACTAAAGAATAAATTAAACTCACTAAAATTAATGCTTGATGCAAAAATTTAAGCTAGAAAATAGAATATATATATATATAATTATAATTATAATTACAGTTTACACATGGACTTTCAGTAGGAACAATATTTGTTCAAATTAAAGCAGAACTAAATTCTTTAGTTTATACTGTGAGCCCTAAAGAAGCTTTTATCTAAGCATCAAACCAGTGGGGGAGACAGAAAACAGGCCTTGCACCTGTTAGTAAAATAGGACCCTGTCCTCCTCTAATCGTCCCCCACTTCTGCATGTAGTATCATTCTTATCTTCACGGAAAATCTAAAAGGTGGGCTTTTATTGGACAAATTGGAGCTTGTTATGCCTTCTTGCTAGAACAAAACAATGACGAGCTACAGCTTTCTGAAAAAAGAACGAATACATAACTGCAAAAGGAATAGCAACAACATTTCCTTCCAATGATTTTTTGAGCAATAAAAATCTATGAACACAAAAAAAAATCTTGAACAATGTAAATCTTTATTTAACAGACCACCATAAAATACAACACTAGCAAAGTTATTTTTCTAGCAGTGCCTATCCAGATGATTTAATATGAATCATGATGTAGACTGAGACCTGCATAGCAACTTCTTAGTGAAAGCCCAAAATAATAAGGTTTTTAATGCAAATGTTTTAGCGGATTATGATACAGGTATGTAGAAATATTAAGCATTCATTACACTCTTATAGCAATACCATGACATTACTATTTAGATATGCTGAATATGGAAAAAAGAATTAATGCACAGAAAGACAAGCTGAACATGCAATTGGTATAACTAATAGGAAGACTGCTTATTAAACAGTTTAAAACTGCTGACGATTACATTTTACGGCTATATAAGCAGTGTAAAAACCAATAGCAGAATTCAGTCATTCAAGAGTCTTAGAAGTAACTAAATGTAACTCCAAGTAAGCAAATGTAACTCTATATATGTCATATATAGATATGTCATCCAACACTCAAATAGTTTGTGGATGATATATTCTGTTACATTTGTGGTTGTTATACAACACCAAAACAAAGGACAAATATATCTGACTTTGAACAAGAAGCTTATCATGCATATTTTGGTGTTAAACTGACCAGGACAATCTTTGGGCATCACGTGAAGTGTGCAGGACATGGGTTGTAAACCTGAGACAGTGGACCAAGGGTCAGAGAAAAAAATCTCAGCTTTGGAGTTACAATGGTGTGGAAAGAACCACAAAAATAGTGAGGGGACTGATCCAGTACTATATCAGTATCAGAGCTAATATCGATGTAATTAACATATGGGATATCAGGCAAAAGTCCTTCAAAGTTTTATTGACAGGTATGGGCTGTTTAACATCTATCTGATTAACGTTGATGAAGCCTGGGATTTTAAGAAATATACTAGAAAATAAAAATCTGTCTTATATACACATATGATCAAATCTGAATTACAGACACGGCACACAATACCACATCTTATTACTGGGACTGTGGTGGCGAGACTGATGGTGTCTGACATTCCAGAAAGAGTGTGTGAAGGAAAGTGTTCTATTTAGAAGTTTAGGTAGTAATCTGTGAATGAAGTAAATTTTAGACAAACCGTGACGAAATGGCATATGCATAAATGTTTCCCAATGTTTGAAATTGGACAGTTTGATGTCTGAATTAGTCGAATAAAGAAGATTTCAGAGGTTCCACTGTAAATCATATTATTGCTTAAAACAAAACAGTTTCTTTATATTTAATTAAACACAGTAATCTTGTGAATGTGATCCTTAGTTGTCTTTACGTAATTAATGCAATCTAATGCAACTGCATTTTTTAACACCATAGGGCACAATCACAAGTAATACACTAACCTACTAAGATATACTAATATCTTCCATTCCACTATGAAAACTCACAATGAGCTCATTTCTGTACTGTGAATTTTGATTTATTATTTGAATTATTTTTTTATTTGGGGGGTTAAACTTTGTTTTTCTCTACAAACTACGGCAATTTCCACTGCTGCGTCTGCCTTGCTGTGTCTGCCTTGCTGTCCTTGACGCACATGCGCAGTAGTGGAAACCAGGGTAGGCAGTCATTGGTCACACTCTATGTCAATACACGCAGGCGCAGATCAAACAATAACAGTTTAGTTCGCCGGGAAGCGTGGCGTCAGATCTCAAACACGCTGAAACGCAAATGCAAGTTTACGGAGGAGATCAAGACAAAACGTCCTTGTTTCCATCCTGGTCGCACCCGTGCTAGGCAAAATGCGTGACCTGCAAAGCTGGAACTT
>JAUZSV010434601.1:0-17765 GCA_034780495.1 Parotocinclus cesarpintoi | reverse complement strand
ATAATGTGTGATGTATTAATATGTTAAAGTAGCAGCAGTTTATTGTGATAATAGCAGCGATTGAAGATTGGTGGTGCCATGATCTTTAGAAGATCCAGATTCTACAAATTCCTATTGAACAAGAGATTTGTTGTATGTTCATTATATGTGTGTGTGTTTGTGTGTCTATTTGTTCACTGAAAAGTATAATGTTATAAGCCAGAGACAGCTAATTTTTTTCAGTGTCAAATAGTAAGTGTTCTGGTTAGTAAATAATAATACATCAAACAAAACAATAAAAATGAATCAAAATGCTGGATAAAGATTTGACCACAGTTGGGTAATTAATAGAGAAACTGTAATGGCAAAGCATTTTGTAAACTTTCTGTCAACTTTACCATGTACTTACACTAGTTGGTAATTGTATTGGCTCTCCTAGTTACAGACTGAAGCTTATTTATGTCTATACATGATTTGTTCATTAATTGAAAGGGACCATCACAGGACCACCAGTGATCAGATATGGATGGTGGACATTTCAGAACAGCTTAGCAACGGCACTGACATAGTAATGTGTGTGTGCTGGTTCATTACATGGACTTTAGATACCTTAGTCTTAGTGGGTCTCAAACTTTTTGGATCAAATACCACCCATCATCAAACTAAAACCTCCAAGTATGACGTAGGAATCTCATCACTAGGAATATTTAGCTTTAATCCTTAAAATCCTCATGTTTAGTGCTCCCATGCCTTCTTCAAAAACTATTATTTTCAGACAAAATGCTGATAATTCAAAATGATAAGAAAGAAGTCGTTATCAGTTCTTAGATTTTTTACAATTAAAGAATTGATTAATTACTAAATATTTAACTAAGTACATTTTCCATGGTCACCTGGCGTACCACCTCATGCTCCTTGAAGTACCAACAGTGGTACACGTACCACAGTTTGAGAACCACTGCTCTATAGCAAGCTGTAGCAACCAAATAGGACATTATTTATTAAAGCTAATTTAGATGCATATGGTATCACACAGCTGGTAACAAGAACAAGCTTTTTGTATAATCCAGCCTTCATTGAAGTAGTTGAGGACTTTTGTAATGGAAAATTCCACTACTGCATTCAATTAATTATTAATTGTAATATGATTTGCTTTTTAACCCGAACTATACTGTATGTATATTGATTGATGGCATGACAAGGTTTTGAATTACATAAAAAATGTACAGTGAATATGAGAAGCACAGCACTTAAAATAAATAAATATAGAAAAAATAAATATAACATTGCTGGTAAACAGTTAAATTTTTACCCCCTCAATAAAAATGGGTAAAAATGGTTATGAGAATTGTCTTTGTGAGTCATTTGCTTAATCCCATACTGTAAATGTGAAAAGCTGCCATGATTCAAACTGAGTGCCCGACTGGCATGTATCCATTCTTTAATTTTTCATACACGCTTAATTTAATTCAGGGTCATGTGGGGACAGGTCAGATCCAGCAAAACAGGTCACAAGGCAGGTACACTTGTCTTTCTAGCATTGTAGGGACTTACAATTCACATTACACCATAGCTGATTAATGATACCCTACATAAATCTTTGTTTACTCAAAAGTTGCAGCTTTACCAGTAAATATCAAATATAATTATATATAAACAACATACATTCCTGACACTTTGAAGACATCAGTTGACCCAATGCATGCCTTTGGAATTAAGTCAAGTGGGAGAGCATAGTCAAGCCCAGGTTTTTGGCCCCATGAGGTGATAGCACTTACCACTATGTCTAAACAGCAACACTGGATAGTTTATTGGCTGGAGATACACTGGAGATAGCATTTAACATAGTGTGGAATATGTGAGGCATGGGAAGAACATGCACGTGGAGCATGCAACAGCTGAGCCAAGACTCAAACGCTGATTCTGGAAGTGTAAGGCAACAGCGCTAACTGCTATGGCACCTTGCACCTGTTTTAGGTACAACCCCAAATTAAAAAAGGGGGACAGTATGGAAAATGCAAATAAAGAAATGCAGTGTTTCTTGGATTTACTTTGACTTTTATTTCTTTGCAGACATGTGTTTCAATATCTCAAAACAATTTGGGATGAGGCAATTTATGGCAAGTAATAACATAAAAAAGAATGATGTGATTTCATAGAGGTGATGTAAACGAACGAACATCACAGTAATCACAAAAGGTTTTGTCTTTGAGGAGCAAAGGTGGGCAGAGGATCTGTAGTTTGTCAACAAATACATTATTAAAATGTTTTTTAAAAAGTGTGTTTTTAAAAGAAGGATCGAAAGGAATTTGAATATTCACATTGAAGGCCTAAATTATCTGTGTACTGTTTCTGCATTAATGTTGTAAATGGTCTTTACAATGGGCACTGACACAACCCCATGGCATCCATTAAAAATGATCTGGAATACTCAGTCATCTGATCACATTACACGTCTCCTTTTCCTACATTCCTACTTTCCTTACAACATTCCTAGATGTCACAGAGCCCTAAGAAATCAAAGCAGCTTGGTTATTATAAAGCTATTTTTGTACACTACAGTTTTAAGTGGCCGTTGGGAGCGTAACTCTATAATACAACATTTTGTAATATAGTAATTGTGCATGTGCTTTTTTATTATTATTATCAAGACTAAACTTGTACCAACTATTTTTGAAATGTGTTGCAAGCCTGAAATGCAGGAAAGGATGTTTATTAACAAATGAAATAAAAGAAATGTCAACATAAGGAACATTGCATTTTTTAATAAAAAAATTTCCTTACCACCCCAACTATTTTCTGATTTGGGGTTGTATAGCTATTTTCTTCTCTTTATATATAGTTAAAATGTATAATTATTGTTATAAGTTTAGTATCAAATTAAACATATTTTATTAAGAGTTTATTGTACTTGTTGTGAATAGGGTAATAGTATAATTAAACTTCCAAATGAAAATCTGGAAAAACTGGAATTTTGAAAAGCGTTCTAAAACCACTGGCATTTTCCCTTAAAGCTTTGAAAGTAGACATGATTCACCATTTCATGTAAGGGCAAGCATTACCATGGAGATTAAACACAAACAAAAAGCAACTGTACAGTTCGCACTCCAAGCATGTTGGCCAACTGAATTCTTGAGTTGGCAATTCAAAATAATGGTTTGATTTTTTTTAGAAGAAGCGTGGGAGAGATATGATTTCATGTAGCATGTCAGTATTTCATGTGGCAGCACTCTCATAAGCCCATTCATCAGCAGCCAATCACTGCTCAGCAAATACAGATTGCGATAAACACACACCCATGCTAGGTTACAATGAGCAAGAAACAGAGAATGTAAAAGACTAGGTGGAAGGAAGACTGAGCTAAAAAGTTGGAGAAGAATTTGAGCCTGGAACAGAAACAAAGAAACAGTTGCATCAGAAATACTTACCTTTCTCCTGGGAGGTGGAAGAACAGAAGACACTTTCTCACAAACAGGACATAGATAAGGAAAAAGCACACAGAAAAGGTGTTCAAGATGGAAGGCTGGCTGAGTATGGTGCAGCATCACCCTGTCATTTGCGTCTTCTGCAGCTCGTTGGCCTTCAGGATTCTCCACACACTGCTCAAGGTCTTCCCCAGACCAAAAGTCATCAGATCTGATCCATGGAAGAAATGGAAGTATGAGAACCTGTCAGTGTCACTTGTGCACTCGCTCCTGACTGGTACCTGGGCCATTTTCTGGTGAGTTCTGCACTGATTAATACACTTTCATGACACTATAAGCATCTTAATATGTTTCAGTTAATGTCTAACAACACACAAAATGACTGCTAAAACTCCACACTACACTTCATTCATATTACAGGCATAAAATACTGATATATGAAGAGTAAATTCACCTTGCAAGTGCAACTGAAGATTCAAGAGACAGAAACCAGAAAAACTTGTCAGACAGGCAGGAGGGGAATTTGTAGGTTACGAAGAAATCCAGCACAATAAAACAAGCAAACAGTTTTCTTAATAAACTGTCATGATGCCAATGTTTCAGATTATCATTCATCATGTTTTAAAACCTATTAGAAAAAGAATACGTAATTGACATAATGACCTAAGTGACTTGACTAAACTTTTGCACTAGGCTCTCCACAACTTTCTGCAGGCCCCCACCACAGTGACCTGGGTTCTAATCCCCATGGATAATAATAGGGGGTCAAACAGGCATGGCTGGTTTTGCCCCAAGAAATTGGAAACTGGATGGTGTCATGCTGCTGCCTCAGTTATGCAACAGCAACCCACTATCCAGTCCTATGAGTGGACTGGTGCCCTATGAGTGGACCAGGGTCCATGACCTACTTTGGACTGTGGTAGCCTAGCAGTTAAGGTACTAGACTCTGGAGCAGAAGGTCCAGGGTTCAAATTTCACATCTGCTAATCTGCCACAATTGGGTCTTTGCACGAGACCCACAATTGCTTGAATTGTTAGATTATATCAGTTGTAAGTCGCTCTGGATAAGAGCGTCTGCTAAACGCCTTAAAATGTAAATACTTTGCTCTGTGAATTCATGAGAGGCTTCATACTATTGACAAACCTCAAAGAATTAAGGCAGTTATTATGTCCTATAATAAAAGGCAAATAGGTCCAAACCATCATTAACAATTATAGTGGCTGGTGAGGGTATATATATATATAATTTATACAGTAAACCAAAATATTATTCGTTTTTAAATATAAATTTTGCTCCTATTTCGCATGAGCTGAACTCAAATATCTAAGACTTTTTCGATGTACACAAAATGCCTTTTTCTCTCAAATACTGCTCACAAATTAGTCTAAATCTGTGTCAGTGAGCACTTCTCTTTTGCCGAGATTGTCCTTCCAACTTACAGGTCAAGATGCTGATTAGACAGCACACTGTCGCAAGTTTGGTCGAATTGTGCAATTAGCATGCTAACTGAAGAAATTTCCACCAGAGTTGTTGCCTGTCAATCAAATGACCATTTTTCGACCATAAACTGTCTACAAATGCTTTTCAGAGATTTTGGCAGTACATCCAACCACCCTCACAACCACAGACCACTTGTAACCACACACAAATGCTCACAATCGATGGCATAAGGCACATTTTAGAGTAGCCTTTTATTGTGGCAAGCCTAAAGCATACCTGTTTGAGGTGGATGTATCAGCTCGGGTCACTAGCACAGATTTAGACAAATTTGTGAACAGCAGGTAAGAGAAAAAGGCATTTTATGTACATAGGAATAAGTATTCAGCTCATCAAAAATGGAAGCAAAAACAAAAGTATTACATTTAGATTTATGTTCAGTATATATTCATAATCCAGTTTTACCCTCAACTATTCTGATCAGGGTTGTGGAGGTTTGGACCCATTCTGTGGAACACAAAACACAGACATAAGTGTGCCCTGGATGGCACACCAGCCCATTGCATCATTGGCAGGAGTCACTACTACAGTAACGATCTGTGAGATCTGGTTATGGGTAAATAGTTTGCTTTCAGGTGGTAGAAAGGCTGTATCACAAAACTCCACTACTGATTATTGTTTGTTTATGCATGCTTTATTGAACTTTTGTCCTTATTTGAATTAACCTTCCTGTTGGTGTTCACAGTGTGTTTCAGTATCCACTGATGATGCACGACTTGCACTCCACCTTCACCCCACTATCTTATCTACTTGTGGTCGTCTCAACAGGTCTGGCATTTATTACCTTTCATGCTGTAATGTTTATTGAATGCAGTCAGATTTTGCTCTTTTACTGCATTTTGTTGGTTGTCTAGGCAAGTTTTTTTTTTTTTTTAATTTCAGAATTTGGTTGGTCCAGGGTGTTAGCTTCGTCATTTGTATCTACTATCCAAAAGATTCAACCAATTATCACACAATGACTGCTTCAGCAGAGTCTTATTAAGCTGAATCAATGACAGAACCAAACAAATACATATCACAAGTTATCAATAACTTTACAACAAATAAGGATTGTTGCTTTTTTGTACTATTGCAGTTGTTGTAATGTCACTGCTTATTAATATCATTCTTCTAATGGTTTGGACAGGGAAAATGACACTGGTATGTAAGTACAAACACTGCCATTCATATGTCCAGGAAGTCTGCCCAATTTTATATGGTGGTATCATTAAAATATCCATTTAGCCATTTTTGGTCAAGTCGTTGTCCTACTAACGATACTAAAAGTTGCATTTATATAGCGCCTTTCTAATACCCAAGGTCACTTTACTGAGGAAGTACTTAGAGAAAATGTGGGTGTTTAGCTGAGTAGTGAAATAAGAATATGAAGAGCAGAGTCGTAGACTTTGTGACGCTAACGATTTACCGCCAGCACTGACTAATCTGAATTTCAGCACAGACAAAAGACCTTTATCAGAAGACAAAGGATTATGCAAGACAGTAAGGTGTAGGAGCTTAGGTAAATGATCTGGTGCCAGACCATATAGAGTTGTACTAAATTCCTGACTGTTAGCTAAAGCGTTCACTTCCTTCCATACTGGAACACTTCAGAGAAAGCAAGGATCCTTGGAATGTGGCAGGAAACTACAAGCTCATATACATAGGGAGACAAAGGCAGCAGACCAGGATTTGAATGCAGGTCTCTGTATCTGTGAGCTGGCAGTGCTAACTACTATACCTCCCTGCTGTTATAGTGTAATTCCCAACGCCCCTCAAGCTTAACATCTGAACTGAACATGACTTTTTGAACAGTTTGTGTCTTTGGCAGGGTATTTTATTCAGGATGCTGGAGACATCATCTGCAGTGGGTATTCCAGACAGTCGTGGGAGTTTCTGCTTCATCATTTTCTGGTAAAAACCAAAGCATATTGTCAGTCAAACACACAAAGCTGGTCAAAATGAAGAACAGGACGTAGGATTACGAGTTATGCTGCTTAAATAACTGGTTGAAGGGGAAATTATGTTGTTGTAGTCGAGAGAGCCTCTGTTTCTAGACTCCAGTGGTGCAGAGTGAATTTTGGGTTAGATTTCAGCTGCTCCCTCAACGCTTTGATAAGAATAAGACAAGATGCTTGGCATCAACACTTACATAAAGAGGTGTCCATGGTCAGCGACAATTCGCAGACAAGCTGTGGCATTCAATCAAATTGATTGGTGTTAGGGGGACTGACAGCTTCCCAATAAATTATTACCGACACAATATCACATTTACGGCATTTAGCAGACGCCCTAATCCAGAGCGACTTACAACTTACACAATCTTACAATCCAAGCAATTGTTGGTTAAGGGCCTTGCTCAAAAGCCCAACTGTGGCAGCTTGGCAGAGGTAGGATTTGAACCGTGGACCTTCTGGTCCAGAGGCCAGTATCTTAACCGCTAGGCTATCACAGTCCAAAGGGAGTTTTGTTGTAGGTCTGAATAGAAAGCTTTTTTAGATGCGTGGCCCGGATTCAAACAGGTTGCTGCGGCCACAACTAGAGTACTTACCACTTTACGATCACGGCATACCACTGTCTCCATCACCATCAGCAGCTTGAAGTGGTAGCAGGTTGGGTATACTCTGCTGTGAGTTACGTACGTCACATTTCCCATTCTGCAGTATGGTCTAAAGCTCTAGACCCATGCATATTGACTTATTATATTGCATATTGAGTGGCAGGGGAGCGTGGACTAGCGCTTCCTGTAATTTAAAAGTGATTAAACCATCAAATTCTTGTTTTGCAGGTGATATGGACGTTCTTCTACGCCGTTCTGACAAAGCACTATGTCTCAGGTGCTGTCATGGCTCTCTTCGTTGAAGTGAACAGTGTATTTTTGCATTCACGACTAATGATGAAAATGGCCGGACTACCCAGAGACTCATTCATGTACACCATAAACAAGATGCTCAACGTCACAACGTACATCGGCTTCCGCCTGAGCACTCAATTCTATATCACCTGGTACATCCTTGTTAACTACTCTCAGTTGGATCACGCGCTGTATTTCCTGATATCCATGATGCTGATGAACATCATGATCCTCATCTATTTCTACCGCCTGGTGCGGGCTGACTTCTTCACCAAACACAGCCATCGAAACGGAGTGCACAAGTTCGTCCAGGACTGAAATCAGAAGCGAACATTTAGAATACACAACGAAAGTGGGGGATTCTACAGATTCACAGGGCCAACACATCACCCTGCTGGAATTTTAAAGATTTCAATACACACTTCTTATACTTACATTCTGATCTAAAGACAGTACTCCTGGGACAGAAGAAAATGTTAGGTTTGGAACACACTAAGCTCAACAGTCTGATAAAAAGAAAATCTTAATTTTACAGGCACAAGTAAAGTGTAAAAACTACCATGGCAACAAAATGGATGCAAGTCCTGAAACTACGAGTGGTTTTACATTGTGTTCAGTTGTGAAATACTTCAACTGTGCAAATTAATGTAAGATAATAATGTAGGCCCTAAGTTTGCATGATATTCATTGCTTGACCAAATACTTACAAACGTTCTGACCATATGTATTGCTAAGTAAGTGTGAAGCATGAACAATGTGGACTAATTGTGTGCCTGTGATGTTGAATTAGCTAAGCATGCGTCACATCCACATAATGTACTCACTTAGTTAGAAAGGAAATGTACACTGTGGATCCAATTACTAATTTGATACAGAAGTTTGTGTGGCTCTTTCAGACAGTGGCGTTTAGCCCCCTTTACCCACAGGACACAGGTGTACTGGATGGGACGCCAGTCTTTCACAGAGCTAGACGGTGGCTGATTTTGCTGCACCAGTGGCTCATTCCCACGACTCCCCACCTTAATAGTAACTGATTTGAATAGTAACATCCAAAGTCTATAGCATCCAAATTAACCACAGAACTAAGTGTAAAGTCTGAGGTCCAGACCTACTGAAAGCCAGGGCTCAAATGAGAAACCCATTTTGCTCTTTGTTTGATTTACAAGATGAATTAGTGTCCTAACACAGATTGTGTACAAGACTTCAGTTTAGTATGTCAAAATCTGGCTGTCTTGATGTGCCAAAGCAAAGGCACCGTGGCAGCACTCATCCTCCTAGTAAGGCAACCGTCATGTTATATGGGAGAATCAGGACAAGAGGCCGTTTTATGTGGTAAAATGTAAAAAATAATAAATCTGTTCACAAAATGTACAGGATATTTTGAAATTTATTTTGATTTCAAATGAATATCACCTAAAAGCAAAATAGCAGTGTAGATACATACCAAGTTAGCTGGCTTGATAACCACCAAGGATATATACTGCTAAATATATAGGGGATATTTAATTATACCCAGATTTTTCTGGGTCTCTCTCGAGACCGAGTGAGAGAGCGAGAGCAAAAGAATAACACACGATAGGGTGCCAGTGCTTTTTACTCCACAAAAATTAAAGGATATTTAATTGGGGAACATTACATTTTGAAATGTATCTGAGCAACACATTTGTAACACTATCTGAGTAAAACATTTTGGACAAATACGTTTACAATTTTATTTTCAAAAGGAGAAGAAAACTAAGAAGTTATTTTTTAATTAAGAGATTTCTCACAAAACATCCCCAATTTTTGTGAGCAGGATAGTTGTACCATATTACACAGAGCTGCAGTAGTTACTCTAAGCTTAGTCCTCCATTTTGACATATATTTACAAAGATTTTTCCTCAGTTGTACTTTTTTCTTATTATTGAACTCTGTATAACAATTTAATCAACTGTACTTCAAAGGAACACAGAGTGCCAAAGACCTAAGTTAACATTAGTAAACTCTTGTTAATCATACATTTTAACATGACTCATTTACACTTCACATATGCTGACAGTAAACATTTAGAATTTAGGTGTCAAAGCCATGATGCAATTTGTTTTCTGGCCCCAACGTTTCACAAAATTGTCCAGCCATGTTACTGATTACAGAAGTCTAAAATAACTTGCCTGTGATAAAGTAGTACAATAAAGTATTTTAATAGTGCACTGATGGTAATGAAAATTGTTAAAATATTGCCAAATCAGTAGAATGAGATTTGTTAAAAACAAACTTTAAGCATACAGCCCAGGAGTACAAAGTCCAATTGCAATTCAAAGTCTAAATTATGTCTACTTAAATTTTCACTAAAATAATTGTGCTTTTTTTAATCTGAAAAAAGGCAGCACTGTGGTTCAGCCATTGCCATGCAGTTTCACCTCATAGCTAACAATCTAACATCAGTGAAGGGGCTATAAAAAAAAAAATACAAAGAACCATTTGCAACTCAGCAGACCACAGACCGACCTACCATCTTTTAGAGAGCATCATGCACATTTCTGGTCTATCTGCTGATGGTAGTGTTTGAGGAGAGGTGTCAAACTTACAAGACCAGTCTAATCCAACCAGCAGAAGAAAATCAAAGTTAACAATTACCTTTGAATATTTACAATGCAAAAAAATAATAAAATGTAACAGTTACTAATTTGTCCTGATTATTGCCTGCTTATCATTGGTTCAGATGTGCCCCACCCTTAAGAGATTGCAGACCGGTAGTATCAGAATTTACTTTACTGCATATTACACCAGGAGCCATTTCTTAAGTACCTCACAAAAATTGGTAAGTAATGGGTGCTGCTACACAGCTAATAAAAATTAAGGGATAACTTAAATTAAAATAGCTCCAATTTTATGGTAAACAGTATATTTAAACGAACAATTACATTCAAGTTAAATGACTTGGATGCAGTTTGCCATCAAAACCATATTCCTGGAAGTAGGTCATGTGTTAATGCGGGCAAGCCTGAGTCGCCATATGTTAAATGGCTAATTGGCTGAAAGCTGTATTATAAGAGAGCAACTCAAAATTGGGCCACCTTTATCTGCAGAGTAAACCGTTGCTTGAAACATACCCCCAAGAAAGCTATTATGAATTTGTGCACATTAAAACCACTTAAACAGCAACAAAAACATTTAACAAGAATTCCAATGAAAGTTTGGCTCTCCAACCAGGCCTTGACTGGGCAGCAGTAACTGCTGAAAACACCTGCCACTTGTGTATATTGTGCAAAGCTTGTTTATAGTAAGACTTGCCCCAAATTTCCTTAGTTTTATTATTCAGTTGAAAGATGCTACCAAAATATTTTAACTGGCAAAATTAATAATAATAAAACAACACCATGTATGTTTTTACAAACTTTTATTCTTCTGTACACGTCAAGAGCAATTTAGATGATGCCAATCTGTAAAAGAGAAAACGAGATTACATGTAACATGGGTCAGGGCGCAGACAGGTTGCATTATATTAATGTGTGGCATCAGTGGTTCCTTTGAATGCATCAAATTCATTCAGTCAGAAATATTGACATCATATGCTCACAACACTGGGATGTGTAAAACAAACCAAAGGTCAAAATCAATTTAAAAAAAGCCATTTTAATGGAGAATATTGAAAATAATTAAAAAGTGGTTTATTTCACTGTCCTTCAGATCGACATTGAATGTTATATGGAAACCTTTACCAATGTCCAAATATTAGTCAAGTGATCTCTATGTTCATGTGACAACTAAATAATACAGTAGCGCCACATTCTGAATTTCTACAGTAATTTAAATATATTAAATATGCAAGTTTTAATACAATACAAGTAAAAACTTGTATGAAAATTTTATTGGTATTAAGTTGCACACCTCTTTTTAGCACTTCAATAATTTCTGCCAAATGTATCCATGCTGTACATGCTACTCAGTATATGCAGTAGCTGACTTGCTCGCTGCTCGCATAAAAAGAAATACACACTATATAATTGTGTTTGGTATTCACGTTGGTTCAGCAGGATGTCTTTGAAATACACCTCACCGATAGCCCACTACTTTTTTTTTTTTGAGTCATTTTTGAGTCGGTCACAAAAATACAGCAAATAAACTTCTGGCTTAAGTGTACTTAATTCCAGTCTGGGCAAAGATTTTTAATTTGGGTGCATCACTAGTTATGTACACTTCAGAATTAGTGTTCAGGACAAATCCATCAAGGACTAAAAAAAACAGTAAGATGGTAGACTTGCAGATCTGTCTATTATACCAATTGTTCTTCCAAAACCAAATAATAATATAAAAAAATGGATAAAAAAAATTATCACATAACTCAAAATCCCCACTGTGGTTTAAATGCTTTTTCTTTGGTAGTTACACAATTAATTCATTGAAACATTGTATTGTGTTGAGGTTAAGATCTTTAAAAAACTTGCATGGTCTAAAATCCATGGAACTACTTACTTTGTTGGCAACATCCAGTGCATCATAATCTGGTGCCAGACGAACGTATGCCTTCTTTTCACCATCAGGTCTGAAAAGACACTAGTTAATTTAACCCATCACTGGAACCTTTACAAAACCATACAGCTGAAACTGTGTATCAGTGGTTCCTTTGAAAACATCAGGGATCAGTTTTATTACTTTATATTCACATCATTACACAGATCAAGACAATCCGAAGACACAGAATTGCTGTACCTGATGAGTGTGTTCACTTTAGCCACATCGATGTCATACAGTTTCTTGACTGCCTGCTTGATCTGGTGCTTGTTGGCTTTGACAGCAACAATGAAAACCAGAGTGTTGTTGTCCTCGATCTTCTTAATGGCTGACTCAGTAGTCAGTGGGAACTTGATGATGGCATAGTGGTCCAGCATGGATGGATGACATAAGAAGATTAGACACTGTCTAAAGGATGGCCTGCTAAGAATTCTTCTCAATGTGCAGACTTTGGAATGCATCAGTATTAAAAAAGCTTTAATCACACAAGATCATGCTTTGATCGCAATTCCCATCATTTGCATACTTGACTGCACAGAATAAGCAATCTACATATTTCTATATAAAAATACTACCAGCTCAGACAAGGGGTGATTATCCACAAAGTAATATGTACTAACTTTTTCAAGATTGTTAATCTGACAGGAGTTAAACTCACTTGTTCCTGCGAGGCGCGCTATTCCTGGGGTACTTAGGTTGTCTCCTCAGGCGCAGTGTCTTGGGCCTGCGGAAAGTAGGGGTGGTCCTGATCTTCTTCTTCCGCTGGTTGTGCACTCCTTTCAGCACAGCCTTCTTAGCTTTCAGGGCCTTTGATTTGGCCTCTGTTTTGGCTGGGACAGCTGAAGAAAAAATAACAACTTAAAGAAAAAAAAAAAAGCTACAAAGAAAGCTATCCAATTAGGCCAGAATGACATTCCTGAGTTGAGGAGTATAAAAGGACTACCCATGAAAAATAATTATGCAAATTGCTGAATTGTAACCATTTAAACCATTTAATAAGTCCAAATAAATTTGCTATGGGTCTTGACGAAGCAAAGGCTTGTGGCCACAGGTTGAGACAACTGATCTACAGGTCAAAAGATTTACCCTAGGTGAGCAACGTAACTAGCATGTATGACAACTTCAGCAAGAGTTTCAAATATGAATCTACAGAACATTAAATATCAAATGACACACAATGAAAGGTCCTGAAGATTAAACAAGTAGTCCAAAGGCGCTCGGGTGCCAAATATGTCTAATTCAGTAACTCACTACTACAGAGAACCATGTACCAGTCTCTGTTGTTCCTCCAACCAGGCTGGGCGCTGTACAGACATTATGTTGTGTCTGCCAAAGGGAAAGGCTTAAACTTATGATTTCTCACTCCAAAAATAACCCTTATTTTAATAAGGCATTTTATCAACGACATGCAAACAAATTATTTTTTGACCTTAATGGGCAAGGAATAGACAACACCAATTTTGGGAATAAACAGAAACCAAAGTTGGTAACAAATTCTAGGTCGAAGGACATTATAAGCACAATATCAAGGAAGATTGATTATACTAATAAATAATGTTATTTTATTCTTTTGTATTATTGACCAAAAAATAAAACCTCAAATTCACAGCTTAAACATTTGCATTAGTCACTACATGTCTAGCTACATAGATAAACCCGTACATTGAGAATAAGAGTATGATATTTGTTTATCTTTCTCATCTTATACTAAACGAATGGAACAGTGATCTATATTGGGGTAATACAAATGATTGGACACCAATTTTAAATTCTAAAATGTTCGCGTTGGTTAGCTGTGGCAAAATTTGGTGTAGAAAACAATACACGTAAGCTGGTAACTTAATGAAATACTTTACATGCTGTTTCAGGATTTATACTGCTCACAAAAATAGGGCATATCTCCAAATAATCTTCCATAATGTAATGGCCCCTTATTTTTGTGAAGGGTGTAAATGAATCCATCAGAGTACCGAACCTTCACGTGCTATTAGCGTAAACGAAACTCCACAAAAAGTAATTTAGCAATGATAAGCTATTGTATTACATTAACCTATTGCTATGAACACTGAACAAAACACTACAACAAGAACATCCAAACACTTTAAAGTTACCACAAATAATTACACACGAAGGCCAAAACGTGTAGCGGCTTTGCTAACGTGTGTCGCCGTACAGTGGACATGCTTCACAGTAACAACATTTCAGTCGACTAAAATCAGCTTTACGGCAGTCTGCGTTTCTACAAAACTAGCTTTTAAAGTTATAATCCACGCCAGGCATCCATTAAACCCAAATATTTAAGATAACAAGTCATTTTAGGTGTTATTTAATCAAAAAAAGAGCGCACCTTCCTTCTTCGCCTTCGGAGCCATGTTGAGAAAGGAAGGATAAAAGGGTTTCCTGCTCCTTTTCGCATGGGTTTAGAAGCTTGCTCATATCGCGAGAAGGTAGTGTTGCCTCACGGGTAATGTAGTTTAATACGATTAAATGCTTCTGACTGCAAGTCGTTGCCGAAGTGTCCGGTAAGGATGTTTTAACCACTCGGATTTTAAAACGTCTGTAAGAAAGAAAACTGTATCGGACCTACATTTCTGGAAAAAGGCATAGAAAAACTTGGTTTATTCCAGGGTATTTTTTTAAAATATCAGGTATGTAGATTTGATTTCACACTGCTGAGTTTTTTTAAACAATTGAATATTTGGGTATTCAGGGCATTTGTATAACCTTTAATATTGAGGCAAAAGTTTTAATACGTAGGGATGTAATTTAATATCAAAATAGTGTCTTTAAAATATGTTTAGGTCAGTTTTGTTTCTATTATGTTATTATAATAATATTATATTCATACAGTATGTATTACTGTATTTCTAAATATAGATATATTCTATTATATATTCAATAAAGTAATTATTTAATTAAAAACTGTTTATTGTATTGTATTATTAACTTATTTATATGTATTTATGATGTCTCTGTGTGTTGTCTAAATAAATGAATAAAAAAGTTCATTCTTCAAAAAGAAGAAAAAATGGTTATGAGCACTTAAAATTTTAATGCATATAGGTGTGTGGTATGTATATTTGTATATTTTATTAATTAGAATAATAATTTTCTCCACAATATCGGTTAGTGTAACCACACACTACTAATGAACACTACTTTTAAAAAAATCTTTGCAATTTCTGAAAATGTGTTTAAACTTTACACTTTAGCATATACATTTCTATTTGCATTATTTTTGTACCACATTTCACCCCTTATGACCTTCTGAGTTATAGCAGCTGACACTGATCATGTGTTCACATAAGAGAAGTATTGTAGTATCATGCGATACAAGTCATGTGTTTGTTAAGTTTATTAGAGTGTTTATATTGTTTATAATAATAATTGTGTTGTGCAGTGGTCTAATAAATGAAGCCATCACCTGAGCTCAGTGTTGGAGGTGCCTTCCTCCTGGCAAATGACACCATATGTCTGGCCCTGTAATAGAAAAATAGCCTTTTATTGTCATTATACTTATGTACAAATATATCTGGAGATTTATATAGCGATATACATATAGTTATTTTGTATAGTGATTTGATGTTAAGCATTCTTACCATACATTTTCTTCTAATCCTATGCAGTTTGTGTCCTTGTTTCTATCACAGCTAAGTTATGAGCGCTTTACCACCTATACGAGAAGACAGGATCATTCATGAGCTCCCACTGGTAACACACTTCATCATCGTCTTTGTGGCACATTTTCACGTGATGTCATTACTACAGCTCTAGGCTTAATCATTCTCAATTTAACACGTGATGGAGACGTGAATTCTAAAGTCTTTTTTTAGTCATTTCCCCTTAATTCATTGTTGTGATGTTTTATTATGTCTGTTTTGGCTGACATTGTGTTATAGTACTTCACAAAGGATGCTGCAGTGCATACCAATGATGGCTTCCATGTTACTGTACAAAATGCATGTCAGGATCAGAGGACAGATCGAGAAGGGTAAGGACTAGTTCCCAAATTCGCTTTATGTTTAATTGTCATTTCACTATTTTAGCATATATGGTAACACACACACACACACACACACACACACACACAAATTGTTGTAAACATTTCTTTTCGTACACATTCACACATACATATACACGACACATTACGACTAGGGACAGAGAGCAAAACAATAGAGCTAGTGAACAAGCACTAACGTCTCCTGCGACACTATATTAAGCTCACACTATGTGCAAGGTTTTTTTTTAAGTCAACAAAACAAGAAAGGAATTTTCTTGTAAGAATTAATGGATGTAGGCCTCCTGTTATCTGAATATTCCCTGCTATTTTTAGGACCAAGGTACATATGGATGACAAGGCTTGACGGTATTTTTATACTAAACACTGCTGTTTTTACTCACCTATGTGTATTCATATAATGTAAGACTTTGTGTTTTCATTGTGTCTACAGATTTAATGTAGCCAAGGTGATAGTTGTGGGTGATGTTGCAGTAGGGAAAACATGTTTAATCAATAGGTGAGCAGCACAAAACAATCTAGTCTGACTCACAGAAATAGTGTGTAGTTTGCTTAATTAATAGAAATGTTATTGCCTTGCATGCATTGGATGACTGGCCTGTGTATTTAGAACTGGTAATCTGATATGCAATTTAAATAGAAATCTTCTTTTCACTTAAAGGTTTTGTAAAGATAACTTTGGGGGAGGCTATAAGGCTACCATTGGAGTGGATTTTGAGATGGAGAGATTTGAAGTCTTGGGAGTGCCTTTTAGTTTGCAGCTGTGAGTTATGGTCCACTGTTTAAAAAATAAATCCAGTACCTACAGAAAATCATCTTACCCACTTAGAATATTTCTAGCTTTACCTACAAATGTTGTCTTACCATGACCAAATGCAATTTTTTATTTTTACAAAGTTTTATTTTTACAAATTACATTTTAATTGAGATAAAGTGTAAATACAGCTCGCCATAGTTAGCTTTTATTTTACGTTTTGAAGATGTGATAAAAGTAACGGATTTGTAATAGGGTAAGATAATTTTCTAAAGGTGCTATATACAGTAGTATATTTAGTTACAGAATGTATAGATGTAATGGATTACATATTACATTAAAGCATTATACAGTGGAGGAAATAATTCTATAGTCTATAATTGTAATATCTATATAGATGTATATATGTAAATGTAATATGTATAGATATATATATATGTAATCTATATAGAATATCTAAAATAATATCCAGAAAATTACATTGTATAAAATATATACATTTATTTGCATTTTGCAAAGAGAAATTAGTATTTGATCCCCTACCAAACATTAAGAGTTCTGGCTCCTACAAACGCTCATTGGTGCTGTGGTCAGAGTAGACAAAAATTGAGTTCTTTGGCATTAACTCAGCATGCCATGTTTGAAGGAAGAGAAATGCTGACTATGACCCAAAGAACACTGTCCCCACTGTCAAGCATAGAGGTGGAAACATCATGTTTTGGGGCTGTTTCTCTACTAAGGACACAGGGCTACTTCACTGCATCAAT
>JAUZSV010434590.1:0-10133 GCA_034780495.1 Parotocinclus cesarpintoi | reverse complement strand
TAAATCGTACAATAAAGGTTTAATAAACATTTAATATGTTACATAGCACGCCCCGTCTTGTAACACAGGGCATGTTCATTTAATCGGACCAGCCGGTTAATAGGACCAAAACGACTACGTCCCGATGTGGTCCCATTAACCGGAATCGACTGTATATGTCTAAGCAAGTAGATGTGTATAGAATTCGATGCAGAATTCAACTTGTAATTTTTACTAAGACTTATTTTTAAATATAGGCTCATTTTAATGTTCCCCAAGTACTGCAACAAACACACAGCTTTGGGCTGCTAAATGGGCTGGCCAATAGATTCTGGAGCTTGACTCTGAGGTCGGCTTCTGATGTTAAACAAAAGGGATGGGTCCCTTTTTGAGTCTTGGTCCTCCACATTTAGGTAGTTTTTCCTTCCCACTGTCGCCCTGGGCTTGCTCAAGCCAAGCAAACCAGCTGTCTCTATGGACTTTGTTTAAAAACTGCAGGGCAGAAAGAAGGTGAACTGACTGAACTGTTAACCTATAAAACCTAGAAATGTGTCCTATTGAGAGTCATTGTGGTGTTAGGAAGACCTGATCTAATGAGACTAGTAATTAAATGGCGAGTCTGATTTCGATTAGGAATGTGTTATAAGTGAGTGTTGCTGAAATAACAGAGCTAACAAATTAGACACCTATATGCTTAAGTTCACAGAGGTGACACAGCGTTACAAAATTAGGAGTGCAGTGCTGTATTGTCGTCTCAGTAAACCATTTAAAGATATTGGTTAAAAAATTATTCAGATCTGGGTTATTTTTGAAATAATTGTGGATTGTGTTTTCAGCACAGATTGAAAACTGATGGTCAAGTGGGCACATGCTGTTTCACATTTTACAAACCACAATCAAATTCCATTCTTTTTATGGGAAAATCCTTACCTTGTTCAGGCACCTTCTACATTTGAGGCGTTTAGCAGACGCCCTTATCCAGAGAGACTTACAACTCATACAGTCAAGCAATGGTGGCTTAAGGACCCAACTGTGGCAGCTTGGCAAAGAAGGGATTTGAACCCAGGACCATCAGGCACTGCTACCACAGTCCCGAAAGATATGTCATTTAGCAGACGTCCTTATCCAGAGCGACTTATAATTAATACATGCTTACAATCCTTGCACATGAACCCAGCTGTGACAGAGGTGGGATTTGAACCCTGGACCTTCTGGTCCATAGTCTTACAATCCTTGCACATGGACCCAGCTGTGACAGAGGTGGGATTTGAACCCTAGACCTTCTGGTCCATAGTCCAGTACCTTAATAACTATCCCACCACACCTTCTGTTGCACTTGTGTGTGTCATCACGTATGTGTGTGTCATCACGTATGTGTGTGTCATCACGTATGTGTGTGTCATCACGTATGTGTGTGTCATCATGTATGTGTGTGTGTGTGTGTGTGTGTGTCAAGCCAGCAGAAGGATCCATTCTGAAGGCAGTAACCTTGTGTGTATTCACACTTTCTGCATGCATCTTAGCACATCATGTTTATTCCTTACATCCAGACCACGAAAGAAATAATGAAATAAGTAAATGAACCAAGAGTGCAGCTTCTTACTGATAAGAAGAACGTAGAAGGTGCAGGTAGGAACAAAAGACCTTTAAGAGAGACAGTTACTTTACATTGACAGACAGTGCCTGTTTCCAGGGCACAACTGGATTTCTCAAGCTGTATTATTACACATTATATATAGCTGCACATATTATAGTGGCTATACAACATATGCAACTAACTGTTGTGCACATTTTTAGGGACATCCTGAAACATTCTGAACATCGCCCTCGTGCAGGTATACTCATATTTTCTTGTGATGCACAAGCTTGCAGAATTTATATTCGGATCAATATTTATTGTCCACAACCTAGTGAATGGGATTGGTGCAATAAAGTACCACTAAATTCCAGTCTACCTTTTTTGGCTTTTTCCAGTCCGGCTGCAATTTCAATTTCACGCCGCAGTAACGTTGTAGATGAACCTGTCTAAGAGGAAACATGCTAAATAAGGGACTAAGAGGCATGCAGAAAGGAGCATGGCTGGATTTAAAGAACCTTAGTTGACCCTTTAAAGACAAAGCAACAAAATCCTTCTGTCCGTATAAACGTGCGTCCTGTCCGAATACTACCATACTACATAGTATGCCTAATGAGTATATCAGTACACAATTCCCTTTTACTATGTAGTACGGGAGTACGCGGTGTGGAACAGAGCCTGAGTGTCATTACCAATACGTTCACCTCCAGGCTGCCTCTTAACAGGTGTGTACGGTTTTATTAACGAGTTCAAATGGAATTCATTTGTACATATTTAATGCACAATTAAAATCGAATGCGTGACGTCAATTCTGACAGTTTAACGTAACGTAGCCTACACGGTATAACAGATAGCGAGTATAAATGAAATAAAAGGTTCGGCAGACAAACCCGTTTGTAAAATAGAAAGGGAGACGTGTTAAGAAGCGAAACGGTTAACGGTTTAAACAGACATGCACGTTACATCACCTGTGTAACGATATTCTTCTTCTCAGGAAAACCCCTTACTGTCGCTCGAAGATGTGCAAATTCTCGTATAAAATAAAACCAGGTTCATCACTCAGTATCCACTGCATTCGGCTTTTTTGCCAAAAGGAAATTTTAAGCAATGCTTTTTCATCCGCCGGTGCATTTGTGACGGCTTCGGTTGCGTACAGGACGATTTCCATTGAAAAAAAAAAAAGCCCGCCTCAGTCTAACTTGCTACTCATCTCGTCTCAGTGACGGCCGAAGCAGTCTGATGTTTCATTGGTTTCACAGACCTGTCAATCAAATCATAAGCAGAGGGGGCGGGAACAGTTAGGTGTGTGATTTTTTCATAGCGAGGTGCGACACCGTGTGTAGCGAAACCACTTAGCGGACGGGCACAATGGCAGAAAAGCAGGTTTAATTAATGACCGGAGCATTTTGCTTTTGGTCACAAATGCACATAATGTTTAAGCTTGCCTCCCGGACATACGCTTTAAAAAAAAAAAAAAAAGGGTGTCATATCAGTGGTAGCCTAGCGGAAGGTCTAGGGTTCAAATCCCACCTCTGCCAAGCTTCCACAGTTGGGTCCTTTAGCAAGGCGGTTAATCCACCATAGATTGGATTGTAAGAATATTTCAGTTGTAAGTCACTCTGGATAAGGGTGTGTGCTAAATGCTGGAAATGTAAATGTAATATCATATTAAAAATGTGGTATTTAGTTCTGTTGCCTTAAACATTTCTAAACAAGGTTCATTAATAAACTGGAAACTGGATCTATTGTCAAATTGAACACACACTTAAATCAGGAAGACGGGGCGTTTTGTTTGAAGCGATCCCCATGACATGGATGCACACACTGGGAACCTTTTAACAAACTCTAAGGCATGGTACTGGGATGTGACCCAGTGGAAACCCACACAGAGAACTGGGAAAACAAGCAAACTCCATACAGGCAGCACCCAGCCCAGGACTTTAGCCCAGGCCTTCAATTCTGTGAAGCATCCCCTTTTACATACTTGTAATTCTTATTCGAGTCATTCATTCAGTTTCATTCATGCCTAATCCAATTCAGGGTCACATGGAGTTGGGGTCTAATCAGCAGAAAGTAACCTTAAACTGGGGACCAGGTACTGGGTTTCCATGTCCATTGCAGGGTACATTTATATACACGGATTCACACTGAGGTGCCACAGATGTGCCAATGCATGTCCATGATGTACGAGAAGCCAAAAAAACCAAAAACCAAACATGAACAGAACATTAGCAGCATGTCACTGAAGTCCTCAAAAGGTCCAAAGTGGCTCCTCCATGGATGGCCAATGGCTAATCTCAGCAGGCCCAAATTTGCCTGCGCCCAAATAAATCCAGGTTACACTCCAAACCCTCTCAACACAAGCCACAAAAAACCACACTGTAACCAGGAAAAGTGTAGGAAAACAGAACCTAAGTGATGCACTTTGCTGTTAATCATCAATATAACAGCACTCCATATGTAATTTAAACCAGAAAATATTGACATTTTATTTTTCTTGAAATATTGGATTCAAAATTACCTGCCATGTTTATTTAAAGCTTCCATGTTGCTCTGCTAGAGCAGTGATTAATGATGCACACCCTTTTAAACACACGGCCTGAGGTTAGAGCAATCATTTGTGCATAGGTGCCCCTGATAAATGAAGGCGCGCACACACACACACAAACTATTGACTATTTAAGTTAATAATAAAGGGGTTTATTTTTTAATATTTAATTGGTATGTGGGTCGGCATTTCTACAATAATAAAATACAACAAATCTGAGAAAAAAAAAATGAAATAATCAATACAATTATTTAAATGTACAAAATAATCACAGCCTCCTCTGTCTCTTCGGCTGGTCCACCCTCACCCCCGTCTCTCTTCAGTATTCACCACCTCCTCACGTTCCAGAATAAACCATGTGAGTAGAGCAACATGACCAATTCTCACAAAGATGTGCTCTTGGCTTCACTTAATGGTGTACACGTTTCTGTGAATTTTAGTACCACGAATGATTGGATCCCGTTTATAATGGATCAAAAAGCACCAAGAGCGACTCTACTTGCTTTCCACATGACACGGACTCATGAGAATCACAGACTGAAACAGATTTCTGATGAGCCAACATAATCTAATCTTAGGTTGGGAAAGGAGGATGCATACAAAAAAAAAATAATACTTGATTTAAAAAAAACAAACAAACAACAACAACAAAACCAAAAAGTGAGGTTGACCAAGATGAGAAAGAGGGTGGAGGGTGGACTTAGGCATTGCAGACCTCGCCCTCAGAGAAAGTAGGGTGTCGTGGTTCTGGGTGGTATGACCCGTTCTGAGTCGGGCACGGCACGGAACAGCTTGGGCTCCCGCGTGTTCACGTCTTTGAACACCATGATGGAGGCTATGTTGCCGCAGCGGTAGCAGTAGTTTGGAGCCGACCAAACAGTCACCAGCTTCTCATCGAACATGAACTTGTAGCCCTCGTGGACCAGCTGATGGGCACGACAGATCAGCTTCAGGTTGTTAATATGGACAAACTGTAAAAGGAGATACACAGAATCACGTGTGTGTTAAGCATGTCTGTAGGATGCAAACCAAAAGGGATTCTCCCTGCTGATATTCACGATATTGAAGGCAACGCGTTTTAAAGTCACACGCTCATCCAGTGAGAGACACTCGTCTAGCCATTCATGTTTTACTGGGGTTTCCAGTCATGATTCACAAACCAGGGAGTGTCATGCATCTTGAGTAAGGGTGGGTACGGTTCCAAAATGGATCAGGTTACGAAATTCCAAGAACTGGGTACGCAACAACACAGCAACATTTCGTATTATGGCCATATAACTAGGGCAAGCCAGTTTGTGTGTGTGTGTGTGTGTGTGTGCTCCTGCCATATCCGTTTGCACTGTTTCATAACATTACTCACATTGCGCATGAATGCCTGTCATTTCACCTTATGTTTGTTCTTCATTCCACACTGACATGGTGGCTTGACTCAGAGGTAGGTCAATCCTCCTCCATCCATTCTGTCCCGGTCTTTTTCCCCCTCATAACCGTTCCTCTCATTCAGTGTTTGCCCACAGAAGCCAATCCTAGTGGTGGAATGGTTTAGTCCTGCAGAACAGTTTCTGTACACTATCTATGGCCTTGTCTTTGATTTCTTGCTGTTCAGTACAGGGGTGTGCGATATATAAATAAGACACACTACAAGTGTGCCAACACCACAAATCAATCTACTGTTCTACATTAAACGCATGACTGGTGTTAAACATGATTGAACAAACTGCACTAGGAGACAAAATACAGACACCACCAGCCTTTTAGTCTACATCTTTAAAAACCACACAGGCTCATCATCATTCACACGGGAGGTGGTTTGACTTTGAAAATACAGTGGTTGCTCAAATCAGAAATTAGTTGCCTCTGATGCCCCTACTTAAGAATCTACTGAATAAAAATAAATCTTTATTTTTCATTTGTTTTTTTTATTATTTATTATTTCAACCATTGGTGCTGCCGCGGATCTGAGAAATACCAAAAAATTAATTAATAAATAAAATATATATATATAATTTATTTTTTTGTATTCTTTAAATATTATCGTTGGCGGATCCGTGAAACAAGCAATAAAAAAAAGTCTGGCCTTACTACTTACCTAAGTAAACATGTAAGACCTTCTTTCCATAAATTCCTTCAGTGTCATTTCCATTGATATCATTATTAAGCACCAATTAATATCCTGTTAAGAAGAGTCAGCTAATACAACGTAATATTTACGTAGTATGTATTTGAAGGTCGCAAAGTAGGTGTCGTGTAATTATCATTATTAACAAAATCCCTGAAAAAGCAAGATGCCATTTATTTCAGTATCGCACACCCCTAGATCAGTGTGATTTTTGTTCTCCAGCTTACAGACCTTCATGGTCCACTTTGGTGTTGAGAATTACCTGACCTGCTGAAGTTGTGAATAAATTGGCATGGGTTTTTCTCTCCCACCCCTCCTGGCTTCCCCTGTTAAGATCTCATGTTAATGTTCCCTTTACTATAACTATGTCTGTTGCTTTATTCGTCAGCATGCAGGAGCTCTGATCCAAATAAAGACGTTGTGTCCGTTTGTGTTCTTGGCCCACAGTGCCGCGTCAGTGCTCAGAGAGCGAGTTTTCTTGTAATAACGGCCGCTGTATTGCCGGGAGATGGAAATGCGACGGAGACCATGACTGCGTTGATGGATCAGATGAGGTACTATAAGAATTCACACTCTTATTATTTTCTATTACCTTAATACAGATAGTCCCCGTTTTACGTTGGGTTGTCTTATAATACATCTGTGCCTCTCTTCTGGACCACCTTGGAACTCGTCAGATTAGATTATTTTGACTTGCTTAAACTTGTACGAGTCGAACACGCAAATTTGTCTGCATGAATCACAATTTGGGCTCAGTCCAGAGTCGCAGTGCTGTATCAATAGTGCAAATTAGTCCATATGAGTCTAAAAAAGCTTACAAAAGCTACTAACATCCAACTAAAAGGAAAACGAGTATTTTGTCCTCTAGAACACTTTTAGGTTGCTGTTAGCTTAGCAGCTATGCTAGTGCTTTGAGTTCACCAATAGAGTATGTGTTTTGCATTTATTTTTCAATTTCAATCCATTATTCACTAAATTACACAATGTTCAGTGCTTTGTTATAAAACGAGCTTTGTGTAAATGACTGTAGCCAACTGTGGGTTAGTGGAAGTGTTTTTAACTATAAGGTCGTCGCCTTTGATACGGACTGAATGAAACGTTTCAGTTCATGATACATCCAAGTTATGATGGATTTGTTAGAAAATGTCCCCATCATGGAATTACCTGTGCAATACAACTCTATTCATGCACATGATGCCTTATACAGTGTGGATTTCAAGGGTCTGAAACGGACTCAGAAAATGTATATTATTCATAGCATTTGGTCATTTTCGGTTTTCGACGAGCCTTTTGGAACAAATTAACGAACAAGAACTGAGGTACCACTGTATTTCGAATTTATGATGGGAATGCAAAATTACATATAAATACACAAACCATAATCTGAATTAAAAAATGCAGTACCATACTGTCCTGCACTCTCCTGTGCTAGATGAGGAACTGAACATGAGGAACAGTTGGATTGACATTGTGGAAAGGATGATATTTGACACTTTATTATAAAATAAGCTTAATGTTAACAGTTTTGCCCAAGTGTAGTTCGTTAGTGTTTTAAGCATGTTTAAGGTAGACAATGTTTTTAGATATATATATATATATATACATACACACACACATACATACATACACACACACACACACACACCATAGAGGATATTTCAAAATTAATACAAAAAGGATCCCATAAGAACTGCTGGACAATCCTGTCCATACCCCATCACTGTCGGTGTGTTTTAACAGTCTTGGGTGACCATACACCCTACCGAACAGTCAATGTAGGGCACTTGTCCAGTGGATACGCTTCTATTCACCCCCATGAATATATCACTAGTTTGTTGTTTGTTTTGAAATATCCCCTCATATTTAGAAGCAGTGTAATAAGCACCGAACGTTTTCCCATTTGTCCTTTGGTGTTCAAATTTTGTTGTAGGCTTAAACTGAGTACAGAAAATGAACAAAGTGTGTGTGTGTGTGTGTGTGTGTGTGTGGCAGCATGGTTGTGATTTGAAATGTGATGCAGACCAGTTCCAGTGTAAGAATGGTCACTGCATCCCCCTACGCTGGCTCTGCGATGCTGATGCTGACTGTATGGATGGCAGCGATGAAGAGAGATGTCATGATGCAGGTGAGTTTGTTCCCTGCAAATGTTTGTTCCCTGTTTGTATGCCATGATTTTCTTTTTTGTTTTTATATTACCTGACTATATAAAGCTGTCGGACAGGATCCCCTAACCAATTAGAGCACTGTAAGCATGAAGAGAACAAAACTGTAAATGATTACAGATGATTCTTGTACTGCTCATTACTGTGCTGCAGCAGGTTATGTTAACACACAATCCAGTGCAACTACGCGGCTTGACAACATGCCTGGCACATGAGATAACAGCTTGCATGTGCTGTTTCTAATAAAAGTATCAAATGATACAAGTACATTGGATTAATTAAGATATTTTGCTAATCTCCACCATGTTTTGTGTTGGCTAAATTATTTCATCGTAGGTAATGATCTCAGTTCGTTTTGGGGTTTTTTTTCTGAAGTGTACACAATGAAAAACGATGCACCTTTTTCTAACAATACAATTAGTCCCCTGTAGTAGTAAAGAAAGTACTAGAAACAAAGGTTTATGTAAACATTATGCGCTGTTGTAGCTTCACCATGTCTTCAATAAAAGTTTGAATATTTTTTGTGAAGAAATGTATAGGAATGTATATAAAATGTAAATAAAAATGATCTTTAGTCCCCTACAATTAAATTAGGAATCTGACAGTGAACATAAGACATGCATCTGTGAGTGTGATGGGTGTCGTCTGGTGTTAGAAATATGTAACTAGTTATTGCAAAGGTAGTGGAATGTGGTTAGCAAAATCTTTCTTCATGTGAATTCAATCTCACCAAGCAGAATGGAATGTAATACTTTGATATAGTGGGATTGGATAAGGCAGAATTGACTATAAATGGATTAGGGTTCATTTATCACCTGCAGGGGAGAAGTGATTGTTGGCCACAGGCCATATACTTTTGAAGCAGTTAAAGAATGCATGGGATTTTATAAGTTCTCTCTTTTTATCAGTGGAGCGCCTCTGCCCTAATGATGAGTTCCAGTGTAACAACACTCTGTGTAAGCCTTTAGCCTGGAAATGTGATGGGGAGGATGACTGTGGTGATAATTCAGACGAGAACCCAGACGAGTGCAGTGAGTAAACACGTCCAGTGCCTTAAAGCAACTGTCTGATATCAGAGGAAAACGTACTGTGAAAGCCAACAGATGTTTATTTCCACCCACAGGGAAGTTCCTGTGCCCACCCACTAGAAACTTCCGCTGTCAAAACGATCGCGTTTGTCTGTGGAGTGGCAAACGGTGTGATGGCATTAACCACTGTGGAGACAATTCAGATGAGCTTAACTGCGGTAAGAGTTGAATTTAAGCAGGAAACCATATAGAGATTACATAAGTCAAGATTTAATAAACAGGCAGAAATACACTGCTCACAAAAATGAGGGGATATTTTATTGGGGAAATTTCATTTTTAAATATCCACATTTTTTTGTGAGCCTTGCATGGCCTATAGAAGGAAATGCTCCAGTGAGGCTATTGAGCAGGACAGTATGACACTGCTCACAGAGATAACGGGATATTTAAATATGAATATGAAGCAATTAAAAAAAGAGGCATTTGATTTTATTTAATTGAACATGATAATCAGAAAAGCAAAGAAAGTTGTTCGATTATGCGTATGAGATGCAAACTGTTATGGTGATTGAGTAGCAAGTGACATATTCATGAGGGTGAACAGAAGCATGTTAAACTGGACAAGAGTGACTGTTGACTGTTCAGTAGGGTGTATTGTAACCCAAGACTGCCAAAACACATTGACATTGATGGAGCATGGACAGGGTCAGATTGTTCAGCA
>JAUZSV010434579.1:0-10134 GCA_034780495.1 Parotocinclus cesarpintoi | reverse complement strand
CATACAGACCAGCAATGGCCAGACCAGCAGTATCCAGACCATACGTCCTCATACCAATTATGTTTAACATCTATATTCATGACCTGCTGGATAAAACATCTACCAAGTAGGGCTTTGCGGACGATTAGTATTATGCTTCAACGTCCTACATGGAAAGCGATGAGATGGTTTTAACTGAGACATGAATATCATGGCAGACTTCCTCCAGAAGTGGCGCTTCTATCTGTCTATACCACTATAATAATCAGGAAACAAGAACAGAGTTTAATGTGTTGGCAACAACAGCCAGGAGTTTCAATAAGCCACCAAGTACCATGATGTAGGTTTGGACCAGACACTGTCCTATAAGCAACACCTGGATGATGTGAAGACCAAGGTAATAGCAAGGGTCTCGCTCACTTGCCACTTGGCGTGTTCAACTTGGGGAGCCTTGCCCCAGCCCCTTCGCACCCCCTGAATATTGTGCCCCTGCCTTGAGCAGAAGCTCACAGCTGAACAAGGTAGATACTGCCTTCAACTGGGCCTCCAAATAGTAACTGGTTGTCTGAAGCCCAGTCCTTGTTGGTATCAACCTTTACAGTTTCTGACGGTATGCAGCTACACTCACCCTGGTAAGAAAAGCCCAAACGTATGAATGGCACATCCTGCAAAAAGCCACAATAACACCGGCTCCACCAGGCAGGCTCAAGTCTTGCCATCTCTACAGCAAGGCACCACAATATATGCTACAATCTATCCCTGGGATCCCTGTCCAGGGACACCTTGCTGAAAGCATCCTAGAAACAGACATGGGAGATGCCTGGACCCTCTAGCATTCAACGATACACCAGGGACCCAAAAGTAGGGGTAAAATGGGAAGAACTGCTGTGCCATCTGTGGACCTCGCTGAACCATCTGGTTCACTGGTGCTGGCCACGACAAGTCATCTCTGAAGAAGTAGGGTCAGTACTAAATGCGATTGTGGCACACCTGAACAGACTGTCGAGCACTTAATCTCCGGCCTCTTATACAGCCCACCCTCAGAAGCTGACCTCTTCGACTTAGGATCAGAGATTATATATGAGAGAAGAGCAAGGTCACTAACTTACAGGATTGTAAGACTGTATCAATTTTAAGTCTCTCTGGATAAGAGTATCTGTTAAATACTGTAAATGTAGATGTACATTTAGGGAAACATCTCATATTTAAATGTTTTCAGTAGTGGTCTCAGAATTTTGGGCCTTGTACACACATAAAGCAACATGAAATAATTGGACAGTTACAAGATATTTCGGCATTATAAAAACCCCATAATAATTTGACATAAATAAAATAAAATCACATTTTTGTCAATATCCAATATATCCAGTATAAGTCTTTATTACATACATATTTTCTGACAGCTAGGTAAGGTCATTTTAGAGGACTCTAATGAATGGATATCAGTATTTTTTGTCCGTAAAAGGTTACCAGAATAAACACTGCTGGAGGCACATAATAGCAGTTACATACAATTGTTGCTTTACAGTTTAAAGAAGTTAAACATATTATCTGAATATGGTCGGGATCCTTTGTGGTTAGATTGTAAATGTTTAGCTCAGTAATTGAGTTTTAGGCTTATTAGGCTAAGGTTAAAACTTAACATTAGTTTTTGGCAGATGGTAAAATTGTTCTTGGAAGAGTTTGGGAGGCAGTTTGTTCCTGGCAATGAGTGTTTGCTGTGATTGGCTATGGGTGTGGTATTGGCAGACTTGGGGGGCGGGGCCTGCCTAATGATGGTGTGCATGTGTTTCATCTGGGTTATTTGGAGAGTATGGGATCGTTCGGTTTAGGTGTAATTAGGGCATTGGGGTCAGCAAAAGCATAATCAAAGGAGTCTGGGTGCTAAACGTGTACAGGCACACGCACACACATATACATTCAGTGAGCTATAATTTAGTGCAGTGGCAAATAAAACCCTGCGACAAACTAAAATACAGAGAGAGAGAGCTGAGAGAGTGCATTAACATGTGTGTGAGTGCCCTAAAAGCCAAAACGAATGTGGTATGGGTGTGTGTATGTGTGTTTGTATTAAGTTTGTAAGGCCCCAGGGACTGGGTGTGTTTCAAGAGAGTATAGATTGCTGTGGTACTCTCACATACACCCACTAACACACAAATGCATTCACAGTTATTTGATCTTGGTGAAGTGTACAGATTGATTACTTTGGGTCTTGTTTATTTATTAGTCAATTGATTGTGTAAAATACAAGTCTTCTAGCATCCCTGCTAATTCACTGTAGCCTTGCCATGTCTGTAAGGTTGTGATTTTGACTATGTCATTAAATTATGGTATAGCAAATAGAAGGGGAAAAACACCTTGCCTTTAATATACTAAGGGTGAACAAAGCCACTTCATGCATAGATCAAAATCTTTTGATGAAACCTTTTTGAATCAGAACTAATCCTCTTTCCCATCAGTTACCCCAGTGTAGGTCAATATATAAATAACACACTCACACACACACACACATATATTTCAAAGTGAATGTGAAGAAATAAAAAAACAATAGTGTGTCAAGTGTATTTATATAGCACTTTTTACAGTGGGGCATTGTCTCAAAACAGCTGTACAATATTATGTTTATATTAAAAGACCAATCCCAAACTGAGCAAGCCTATGGCGACAGTGGAAAGTGGAAAGGAAAAACTCCCTGAATATAGAAGGGAGAAACCTTGTAAGGAGATTTAAAATGGGATTGGTCCATCCTGTTTGAGTGGCCTAGATGTTAATTGAATAATTGTGTTGTAGTAATAGTAAAATTAAGTCAATAATATCATTTAAATCAATAATAAAAATAAGCATTTGATTTTATTTTGTTTAACAAGATCAACAGAAAAGCAAATAAAAAAAGTCAAAAAGTTATTAGATTACGCAAATAAGATGCCAAACTCAATTACCTTGATTGAGTAGCAAGTGATATATTCATGGGGTTGAAGAGAACCATGTCAAACTGGACGAGAGTGCCCCACCCAAGACACAAGCCAACACAATAACAGTGATGGGGCATGGACAAGGTCAGATTGTCCAGCATTTTTTGTGGGATCCTCTGCCACCCTTGCTCCAGGGCAGCATCTAGCTTAGGAAGTGTTGTTAAAGGGGCATCTCTCGCTACCTTCAAGAAGCTCCTGAAGACTGAGCTCTACAAAGAGCACATACTCTCCTAACACTCTATCAAAGGCACTTTGGTTTTTACTCTTGGATTTCTCTGGTGCTTACTTTTACCTTGTATACTTATGTCCTTATTACTTAAGTAACTTACCACTTGTTGCCTTGGATAAAAGTATCAGCTAAATGTAATGTAGTGTTATGAAGGCATTGGCTGGTTTGTCGAACGTCTTCCCAGTACATCCCCAGCATGTTAAATGGGTTTTAGGTCTGGAAAACATAAAGGCCAGTCCATGTATTTGATTTCTGCCTTCTGAAGCGTGTTGTTGATGACATGCGCACGGTGGGGTCTTGCATTATCGTCCATAAAAAGAAAGTTGTTTCCAACTGCTCCAGCGTAAAGTAGCACTATAGGGTGCAGGACCATATCTCAGTATCTGACAGCAGTCAGCGATCCACTTCTGATGATGTGGATCTTTGTAGGATCACCACCACCGAAGGAGTCTCTTTCTCGCGTAAAACAGCTAACCTCTCATAACGTGCCCAATGACGATGGTCATCAGCCCACCTTCTACGAGTTCTACGGTGTTCAGCAGATATTGGAATGCGTTCCATTGGTCACTGGGCATGCACTCCAACACGATGGAGCTGACATCTTATGGTCTGGGTGCATATTCGTCGTCCAGTGGCAGCAAGAAACTGTCCCTGCATGCTCCTTCTTGTCACTAAGGTCAAGTAGCGGTCATCTCTTGCTGTTGTGGCATGGTGACCCTGCCCTAGTGTTCTTCATACTATTTTAGTCTCTTGGAAGCAATTCCACAGTCTGCTATTCACACTTTGAGATGTTCCAAGTGCTGCTCTAATCTGTGTTTAACCAGCTTCATGACATCCTATGACTCTACAAGCTTCACATTCAGGCAAATCTTGTTGCAAGGGAAATTGCAGGATGTGCACTGTTAAGATCAGGGAACATTCAGATACTTCAGCACTTTTAGCCTTTTATATAGTGTAATTTCACCCATAAAATAGTTGTTTTTGTTGTTATAGAACTTTCTTTGACTTCTCGTTTGCTTTTTTTGATGTTCTTGTTTACTAATCACTTCATGTTAATTTAGAAATATCCCCTTATTTTTATGAGAACTGTATCCCATTCTTCTGCAAAATTCAAATAAGAGAAAAATGTGTCCTTAAGTCCTTCAGAAGCTACTTGGCTGAAAATGTACATTTTTCATATTTATATTCATATTTACATTTAGAGCATTAATTAAAAAGGCCAACCAGCTGAAATTGCCTGATAAAGGACCCTATTTTATTTTGACTCCACATGTTTTATGGCCAATTTGCAATTTTGTCAACAAAAACTCAAGGTGGATTTGGTATAAAAAAGTAGAATGACTACACCTAAAATATTTTGCAGTATTTTAGAGAGCCATCAGTAACTGGACTTTCAATTGACTGGAACCTGTATAATCTGCAAGGTGGAGGGTCAGTGAAAATAATGACCAGACACCTCTTAATACTTTAAATTATGTCTGTTTCTTTTATTGGTTAATTATTTGATGTAATCGGATCACACCTAAGCTACCCATGGTTTCTTTCTTTTACCCTAAGGAGAAATTTTTTGTCACTGTTGCTATTGGCTTGCTCATTATGGTTGATGGTTGTGGACCTAGTTATCTGTAACGTTGCTTTGCGACAGTGTTCTATAAACGTGTATATATATTGGACTTGAATTATTTTTACGGTTTATCTTTATAATACACATATTCATTTGTGTTTTCAAACTACATGGCGGCACACTTTGTTACGGATGTGGCTGTTTCACTGTTCTGTGTGTGGTAAAATTGTTTGATCTTGCCAGTGTTGGGCAAGATATACTTTAAAATATATTTGGCTTACTTTACAAACAAACAACCTCTAAACACTGACTACAGAAATAAATATAGAAACTTGTCACTTGAGAACAGTGGTACTCAGGATGAAGTATTTTGGGAGCCACATAAAAGATAAAAAGACTTTTCAGAGTCTTGTTAAAGAACCACATTGTATATATTAGAATATCAATTATTTTTAACAAGGACTGTGGTAGCCTAGTGGTTAAAGTAGCGAACGTTTTAACCAGAACATCCAGGGTTCAAATCCTACTTATATATTGTTAATGTTTATTCGGTGGCATGGTGGCACAAGTGGGTAGTGCCATCGCCTTAGAGATCCGGAGATCATCAGATTTTATTTCCAGCCTGAACTAAACCTATGTGGAGTTTGGATGTTCTCCTCCATTTGTGTCTGGGTAGTCTGGCTTCCTCCGAAAGTCCAAAGATATGCATTAGGACCACTGAAATCTCAGATTTATCCCAGTAATGTGTGTGTGAGCAAGTGTGCAGTGGATTAGTGCCCTGGCTATAGTTGGTTCCCATCTTGCTACGTGGGGGTTTGTTAGGACCTGGCCTTGCTGTGACCATGAACTGGATTTAGCTAGGATAGAAATGAATGTGTTTTTTTTTTAATTTTGTAATGGCTTGTTTAAACACCAATAAGTGGGTAACGCCTATAAATTACTTTAACCTGTCGAGTGGTTTCTGTATGTTCAGTTACATCCATTCACATGGAGCTGTAGTGCTTTATAAAGTAATATAAATAATTAATTTTAGCAGTAAGTAAGCAGAAATGGGACTAATGCAATGAAATATTTAAATCATTTAACAGCACTAGAATATAATAACATGAATATATCATTTTGTTTCTAATTTGGTTATTTTTTAATTGATTTAACAAAAAGGGAGGAACATCTTGTGAAAATAGAACATGTTTTGAAAGTCAAGAACTGGAATGGTATTATACTCGTATCGGTACCGTACTCGGTACGGAAAAAGTACCCACAAAAAGTGATATTGGTGCACCCTTAAATCTAACGGTACCTTGGTAAAAAATCATTTCTTTCAAAAACAAGTGGTAGTATATACTTTCTGTTTTATTTTTTGTTTTAAAGGTCTCCTGTTGTGTTCTGGTAAATTTTGGTCAAATGTGTGTCTCCAAATAATGTAGATAACAGTTGGTTTCTTGGTTTTTGTATACAGTCAGGTGTGTATGTGTGTTTTATATGTACAGTGAGGGCCACAACTAGTGAAAATGCATGTTTGGATCTTTTTGGAGAGGAATTCACACTGCAGCCAGATAATGATCCAAAACACACATCAAAGCTTTGTAACGACTACTTGAACACCAAAGAAGACCAATGAGTGCAGACTGTCATGGACTTTCCTCCACATTTATCTGACCTAAACCAAAAAATTGTTTATTGAAGCACTTTAGGACAAAGAATGACAGTCATGCATCTGAGATTTTGTACAAGGTTGTGTGTAATATGCCATTAGAACAAACAAATTAAAACCTTAATGTCGCATATCAAGATTAGAGCACATGACAGTTACATAAAGTCATTTAAAACACTCGCTCAGTTGCGTGTGTACAGGTCCTAACTAAAGGTCACCTGTTTAAACACTTCAGTAGAGTACACCTGGACACTTGGCCATATTTAACTACCATTTTGCACTTAATCTCATTTGCATTGTTTTTATTGCAGTTAGAAAATTCACTCACGTTTTCTCTACCCTGCGTTGTACATACATGTATGTATATAGAGTTATCATTATTATTTATTTCCATTTTATTATCATTATAAAACATTATACAGTTCAGGGCAGCACGGTGGCTCGGTGGGTACCACCACTGCCTCCCAGCATGAAGGTCCCAGGGTTCAGTCCCAGGGATCAGTCCCAGGGTTTAATCCCAGGATTCAGTCCCAGGGTGGAACAGCACAGTCCTTTCTGTATAGAGTCTGCATGTCCTCCCCGTGTCCACATGGGTTCTCTCTGGTAACGAAATACTTCTGTATTAGGTTAATCTATGTTTCTAAAGTGTCTTTAGTGCATGAGTTTGTGTGTGAGATGCCCTGTCTAGGGATGTTCGTGCCTTGCACCCTGTGCCACCGGCTAGTGTAATTCCTTTTGTAAATACATACACCCACAGGTCAATTTTTTGTTGACAGTTCTGCAAATGATGGTAGAATTTATATTAGAATAGAAGACGGTACACTGTGGTCATAAAGGAATGAACATTACCAGCAAGAATAGTCAGAAAGGTTATGGTGTTAAAACAATACTCAGTTGGTATGAAAAGACTCAAAGTGGGCCAAGAATATATCCCAATGAAATGTTGATACAAGGCAGGATGGATCCATGCTTTCATGTTTTTATGATGTTGGTTATGCAGCAGAAGATGAGACTCAATGTTTTTTTAAAGTCTTGTCCAATATTGTCCACTTTTGGTGAGCCTGTGATAATTGTAGCCAGAGGTACCTGGTTTTAACTGACTCGGTGTGGTATTCTGCTGTTGTAGCCTATCTGCTGCTATAGCTTATTTGCTGGTTTGAAATGTGTGTGTTCAGATATACTCTTCTGCATACCTCCGTACTCTAATGCCTGATTATTTAAGTTATATTGTCCAGTTTATCAGCTGGCCATTCTAGTGTGAGTTTGGCGTAATAACACCAGTGATAATTCCAGTACATCAGGAGTTTTTAAAATTCAATACCCAGTCCATCTAGCACCAAGAACCACGCCATGTTTAAAATAACTTTCATTACTTTTCTTCCTATTTTGATGCTTGGTTTGAACTTCAGCTGATTGCCTTGACCATGTCTACATACCTAAATGCATGAGTTTTTGCCATGTGATTAACTGATTAGATAGCGAATGAGCAGTTGAACAGGTGTACCTAATAAAATGGTGTTTGTTAATTACCAGTGACTGATTGCCCAGGTTTGCGGTCTGCTGCATTTCTCAAGGGTAAACTTGTTGAAATGTTTGGTATTTTATTGTTTGTTATATTCTTGTCTCTTTAGTCTATTAACATGTCACTAAGACCTGCCCTGTACTGTATGTAAATGATTATTGCTTGCTGTTGGTTGAACATTATTAAGTGTGTTTTGTTGTTTTAGTGTTTCAGTAACCTTAAGGTCACACTATGCAAAATGTAGGAACATGTATATGAAGACACAGTGTTTACATTGAGCTAGCAAAGCTCACAGGAACAGCAAACAGGAATAAATTGTCAGCCAGAGCATCCATATAAAAGAGTAAATAATCCAAACAAGCGTTTCCAGCCAAGAGTTTCAAATCTCTGATTTCCTGTCACATGAATGCAGCCATTAGTGTACAAGTGCAAAGCCGACTTACAGAGTGATGTCAGTCAGCCTGTAGTAATTTGGAGAGACTACCATAGATGAATGATAGTTATTGCTATCATTAATACATCAAAATACAGTATGAAACTGTTAATGACATGAGTAAAAAGATGTATCTACTAGTAAAGAAATTAATACTGTATTAAACTTATAATAGGAGTAAATTACAGTAGTAATGAGAGGGAATGACAACTTTTATTAAGTTTTAATAAGAGGTTTAGTTTTCTGTCTTTCCATATATATGGAGGATTTTTCTTGAGGCAAATGAAATTAATAATTGATCAAATAGGTTCATATTAATAAAGTCTTTAATGTCTGTGTGCCGTTTGTATGTTCATCCCATTTTTGTGTGGGCCCTCACTAGGTATTCTGTTTTTCTCGCATAAAGACGTGTGTTAGGTTAAAGGGTGTGACCAAAGTGCCCCTTAGTGTGTAAGACTGAAAATGGAAAAAATAAATAAATAAATCACCACTTTGTTTATGATTTTGTTGATTTGAGCTAAATCAGTCTTAGGTTCTGGTTGGACCGTGTTGTTAGGATATTTTGTCACATGACGTGTGGTCTACAAGGAAGAATACAAAGTACTTTTGTCACTCTGGATAAGAGCGTCTGCTAAATGCTGTAAACAGAAATGTAATGTAGTCTGTGAGTGTGGGTATGCATGTGTAAGTGTATGTGGATTGGGGCCCTGCCTAGGGTTCTTTTTGCCCTGCACCCTGTGTTTGCTAATTTGTTCTCCTGTGATCCTGACACTAATGAACTGTCACTTTCACCCTTCAACACTGAGAGGTGGAGGGACCTAATGAATAGATGCTGATGATTGGCTACTTGCTTTTGTTTGATTGTTTATACCTCATGCAGCATGACCATAAATTCTGTGACAATGTAAAATGAAGTATTTCTAGAGTTGTGTTCAGTAAACAGCTAGACACTGTATAAGCCTAATCGCATGGACCTAGGGTTATGTTTATGCCACAAGCATTTCTGAGCATCTAGTGGATATTAGCAGTACTTTGAGAGCACTAAACAACTATATGTTTCAATACATAAGAGTGTAATCTCTGAGGGTATATGCAGTTTCATCTGTTTCATCAATTTTGTAATTTAAACAGTCTTCATTATTGCATTTTATTTCTATAAACCTCTGATGTCTTCTATAAGTTGATAACATCATTAGCAGTAGCTATATCCTCTACTCTAATACTGAATTTCAGCTAATGTATCTGGCAATGTAATGTACTTTTACGACCCTGTGTCTGGGAAAGCAATAAGACTCAAGATGATAGTATGCTGAGCCTGATACTTTTATTTTGATAAAAAACACAGAACATCAGCCAGATAAAACAGATCCCAGGTAGTTTGGGACAATCCAAGGAGTACTTCTGACAATAGGACAAAAGCATACTTATGGATGCTAAAGGTCATTCACACAAACATGAGTAACACAGACAAAAAGTAATCCAAGCTTAAGTTATGTGAGTATATGAAAGTTATACAGATACACATCTACACAGCCACAAACACAGACAAGACTGACTTCCTTTTTACACTCTATATACCAATGGGCTGTATATGCACATACACATATGGACATGTATATGGACTGTAGATATACTGCTTACAAAAATTATGGCATACTTCAAAATAAATATATCATAATTAAATACCCCATAGTAAGCAGTCTGTTATGCAGTGTGTGTGTGTGTGTGTGTGTGTGTGTGTGTGTGTGTGTGTGTGTGTGTGTGTGTGTGTGTGTGTGTGT
>JAUZSV010434568.1:0-10134 GCA_034780495.1 Parotocinclus cesarpintoi | reverse complement strand
CTCCGTCCGTACCGAGCTTACAGCACCAAAATATCCTACACATTGTGTAGATACAACAGCTATTTACTGTAAATCATTGTATTTCATGGTTTATAACATTCCTTTATTGTTACAATTAATATTTTTATATACTTATTTTCTGAATTTTGTGATTTCTTTAATGTAAAAGTTCCTCAAAAACTGCGAAACAGCGATATATTTTTTACATTAATATTTTTTTTTGAAAACCTGCAATGCACTGTATATATCGTAATCCATCCATTATCTTCCGCTTAATTCACACTGGGTCATGGGTACCCAAAGTAAACACATGAAGACAAAGGAAGAACATGCAGACTCCACACAGAAAGGACCCAACCAACTCCATCCTGGGACTGAACCAGGGCCATTTTGCTGTGCTGTGCTACCCACCGTGTTGCCACCATTACATCCGAGTAATTACATCAAAGTATTTTAATTTAGTATTTACTAACCAAATGTTATTTTTGCCTGCTTAAACTGTATTTATTCACAATTATAACCGTCGTTCAGTTAGCAAGTAGATTACCAGAAAGGGGCGCCACACAGCAAGTGATCCATTCTCAGCCTTAGAGCTGCTTGGTATTTATTTTATTGTCGGTCCATTAAACACCATAAGTGGCCGTATAACCCAAGGACCATTGATAATGATAATGTCATTGATAATGAACTTGAAACGAATTATGACTACTTGCAAATAATGTAACCTTTTTGTTCTCTAAAATCTTCAGGCTTCAGGTTCCCTCAGCCAACATCTAAATCAAACATTCAAGCCAATTGGCCAGCAGGACACCAAGAGTGACATGTTTACCTGGTCAATACCTAGGCAGATGTCATTGGGTTACAAGAACATGGTATTCCTTAACAATAAGTTATGTTAGGAAAAGAGATCTAATGATTTATATAAAGTAGGGCTCTGACAATCTGACTTATCATCCATGTCTGCACAAATGGTTTGCAATGTCCATAAACAAAGAAACCCTCATAATGTCACATTATAAACAAGTAGGTTGAACCATAATTCGCACCATCTAAGGCCTCGCATTGAGGAGTCACCAATATCTTGCTGTTCCTGGTCAAAGGGCTTTGCCTGGACAGAGGTACACAGGAGAGGCAGGGAGATAGGGCTGGTTAACGTTTAACCCAGCCGGCTTGTAAAGCAGCTCCAGGACAGTGAACCTTTGGAGTTTGATATGATGTGATTACAGAGTCACCCCAGTGACATGTAGTCCACTTCACCAGAATGAAGTTCTGAGTTGTCCGAGTGGTGATCTCTGAAATTGCTCAGGTAAGTTCCTGTTTTATTCTCTTGGGGCTTGCGAGACCGGCTTGGAAAGATGTTTTATCACGGTTTTTACTGCGTTGCTGCTCATGTTTGCTTGTCAGTCTGCAAAACCTGAGGGCAATGTGAAAGTAGGATATTGGAGGGACTGAAGCTTGCATAGCTGTCATCTTAAATGGACTGAGTTTAAGAGATTAGATTTAAAGCGAAGAAGCTATTGCTTTTCTAAGAATAGAATGTCAGAGTTTGCAGCTTATAGAAGTGTACAGACCTACACGATGATCCTTGAATTATTCCTTTTGCACAGACATATAACAATACATCTGTTTAATTCAAAACTCCACACTTTGTACACCGAGTGAGCCACGGTTCCCATTTCACTTATTCTAATCATTAAATGAAGCACAGTTTAGGCAGTGCTGGCCAACACTGTGGCCTTCAGTCCAGTGTGTATTTAAGCTTTAGTCAACAAAGCCTCAAAAAGGTACTGATCCAAGCCAGATAAGCTGCCGTCTACTTATCTTGTTTATGCAAATGGTAACCAGGCTGGTGTGGAGAGTGCCACAGACAGACAGAGAAACTTGTTAATGGACCTTTCTGCTACTGTATTATGGTCATCTTCATCCAAATCGCCACCCTAATGCTCGGTCTCTTATTTCACGTGTTTGTCCACATTTCTTTCGGTCAGTAAAAACAGTTGTAATTATATTTAAACTCATTGAGTGTGGAACTAAGCAAAATAGTGGCTAATAAAAGTTATTTTCTTGCTTATTTTCATAGAGGAGGTAAAGTTGATTCCGTAGCAGTTGCAGTGAAAGATGAACTAGCCACTTAATTATTGTTATTTACATTTACGTTAATTATGCCCTTATCCAGAACAGCTTACAATGAATACAGTCTTACTACAGTCTTACAGTCCAAGCAATTGTGGGTTAAGGGCCTTGCTTAGGATCTCAAATGTGGCAGAGGTGGGATTTGAACCCTGGATGTTCGGATCCATAGAAAAGTACCTTAACCACTTGGTCACCACACTCCCACATTATAGTTATGTTAGAACTAATGAAGAAGGACCAGTGAACTGCAAGCTTAAACATAACCCAGGTAAAGTAAAAAAGCTCCTTAGGCTGATATGTCCATACTGGGACATACTTACCATCGGGGACAATGAGTGAGATCAGCTCCATCATGATTGAAGATGAGGACTTGAGTGTAAATGCGATTTGAAGATGAAGGGCAGTCTTCTCATCTGACCCTCAATCAGCAGGAGCGTGTTGTGTTTCAGACCCTCCTTTGATCAAGTGAAAAATAAAAGCGCCAAGCACTCTGCTGATGACTCGACGGCTTTCTGCTAGACTGTTTTCTTCACCTGGAATTAAATCAAGCGGAACAATAGCCTTATCATTGGCAGTAGTCAGTATGAGGTTTGGTTTGCCTGTTGTCAGTGATCACAAAGATATTGTCCTCTCATGCAAATTCGGGGGTTTAGACATAGAGATGTAGAGGTCCTCCAAATGTACAGTTTCTCTAAATCATTTCGGTTAATAATTACACAGAGATCCTTGACCTGGAGCGTAGAAATATCTTTGGCTCACTTTTTCTGTGAGCTTAAACTAATAATGCAAGCCAAAAGGCAGAGATGTGCAATATGTGTGAGATTATTTTATGCATATCTCACAAGAACTGGGAGGATGTTATTGTTACAAAATAATCCAATAAGCTTTTGTTTTGAAAGAGCAAATGTTTGTGGGCGGGTTGCTGATAGTGTTACGCAAATTGACAATACTCAGTTCTCTGTCTTTTTATAATCTATGATATTCCTACCCCAGCAAGGCAAAATGGCCTGGTTTCAACCATGAATCAGCAACCCTGCCTCGTCATTCACATGTCTTTGAACTTTGATTTAATTTCAGTGAGCACCCCTAATTTTGCTGATTTATTGCTGATAATCACACACAATGGAAACCAATCAAAAATGCGGGGATGGACTGACTGGCACGCAGAAAGAGGCTGCACTGCACGCTCTCATCCAGCGCACAGGATATCAGTTACACCAGGTAGGAGGCACCACTGACAACAGACTGCGATAAACAGCATCCCCTACATCAGGCCAAAGTTTAGTCCAGAGCTAGAACCCTGGGTTTGGTATGGAGGCACTGTGCAAATTCTGAATTCTGAATTGAATTCAGTCTATAATGAAACTTCCACAAACAGCGAACACAACACGGCAGATAAAAACTTGTCATGTCTGCAAGTAGCGACTCAGGCGGCCGATGCTCTAGTCTTACTTCTCGTTTTTGGTGAGTATTCATCCGCTGAGTAAATACACTATTTACTGTAAATTGTGATATTTTATGATTTATAGCATTCCTTTAGTGTTAAAATGAATATTTTTTTTTATATATTTTTATACATTTTGTGATTTTTTTATGTAAAAGTTAATTAAATACATGTATATGTGTACGTTAACTATGCCACACGTACTACGCATGTGCAGATCGAGTTCTGCAAAAATCAGCAAAAGAGCAAAAATCCGCGATATATTTTTTCCTTTAATATTTTTTGAAAACCCACGATGCGTCGAGGCCGCAAAAGGTGAACCGCGAAGTGGCGAGGAAACAATGTAGAGACTTTTGCACAGTACTATATATTATATACACACAATTTAATCACATAAACAAATAAGGAGGGGGAGAGAGACAGACAGACAGATATGGTTAGGATACCAAACTGGTCAGGGCTTCAAGGCCTGGGTTTCCATGGCCGAGCAGCACCATGCACAATGCCAACTGGTGGATAGCACCATTGGACTATTGAGCAGTGGATATGTGTGCTGTGAAGTGATAAATAATGCTTTTCTATCTGTCAGTCTAATGAACAAGTCTGGATTTGGTGAATGGCAGGAGAACATTATCTGCTTGACTACATTGTGCTGCACAAATGTTTGGTGGAAAAGGATAATACAATTACAGTTTTTTAGGTGTTGGCCTAGGTACCTTAGTTACAGCGAAGGGAAATCTTGATCCTTTAGCATAAAAAAAAACAAACAAATTAGACAATTGTACACTTCCAACTCTTTGGCAACAGTTTGGGAAAGACCTTTTCTGTTCCAAGTCCATAAAAGCATGGTTGAGTAAGGTTAGGTGTGGAAGAACTTGACATAGCCCTGACCTCACCCCCTGTGAACCCCTCTCAGATGAACTACACTGCTCTCAAAAATAGGGAATATGTCATTTATTTCAGCTTAGAAATATCCCCTAATTTTGTAAGCACTATAGAATGGAGACTGTGAGCCAGGCTTTTACCCAGGATCAGTGTCTGACATCACAAATGCTCTTCTGGATGAATGAGCAAACATTCCCACATACACAGTTCAAAATCTTGTAGAAAGCCATCTCAGTGGAAGCTGTTTTAGATGCTAGGAAAGTGGTCCGCTCCATATTAATGCCTTTAGATTCAGAATGGGATGTCATAAAAGTGTGTAGATGCACCAATATTATGTGATGCTTATGCTAAATAGTTTTAAGCTCCCAATTCCACGGACATTTTTCAGAAAACAGAACAGACTTAAGGAACTGGCTTGCTTGTGTAACTCAGGGTTATAGCTCCACCCTGTGATGCATAAAGGTCACTACTGTCTATATCAATCCCAAACTACAACATCAAGGAAATGCCATGGGCCTTTTCTGTATCGGTTAACAAAACACATTTCTGCCCTTTACAGACAATTTATTTGTACAATAAGATGATGGAATGGAAAAATATCAGATTAAAGCTAGTACGTTTGCCAGTTTTAAGGACTTCATTAGCCTTTGTACATGGATTGTGTTTATTGTATGAGGTCTTGTTAAAGTCCAAAGGTCTAATATAAGGTATTATATAATGTAGCTGAAGAAATATGAAGCGCAGGGTCATCAGAGTGGTCATATTATTATCGCTGAGCTATCCTCCATCACTCCATCCTTGCAATAAAATTGTTCACAGGTTGATTATGACTGCCAGACATACCGCTATGATAAATATGTTAAATATGATTATTATTCGGCTCTTGTTCTGTCCCACAGGAAAATGGCCAGAGGAGATATGGAGGTCCACCACCAGGCTGGGAAGGCTCACCACCTGAAAGAGGCAGTGAAATCTTTGTGGGCAAATTACCTCGAGACCTCTTTGAGGATGAGCTGGTACCTCTATGTGAAAAAGTATGGACGTTACACCAGTGATCTTGGCAGGCGACATTAACATAGACCTCCCATTGAATATGTAATGTTTCTTACTTTCTGTTCTCACAGTTTGGCAAAATATATGAAGTACGGATGATGATGGATTTCAATGGCAACAATCGAGGCTATGCTTTCGTCACCTTCAGCACAAAACAAGAAGCCAAGAAGGCTATGAAGCAACTTAATAATTATGAAATCAGGTACATATTAAGGAATAAGTGACAAAATCCTGACAGTTTAAGCACAACTAATAGAGAGTGACCCTCGGGTTTGTTTAGGAATGGTCGTCTACTAGGTGTGTGTGCTAGCGTGGACAACTGTCGCCTTTTTGTGGGAGGTATCCCAAAAACTAAGAAGAAAGAAGAGATCTTGGCTGAAATGAGAAAGGTGACGGATGGGGTAGTCGAGGTCATTGTTTACCCCAGTGCAGCTGACAAGACCAAAAACAGAGGCTTTGCTTTTGTGGAATATGAGAGCCACCGTGCTGCCGCCATGGCCAGGAGAAAACTGCTTCCAGGTAAAAACAATTCTTAATCAATCACAAACTGCCCAAAATGGTTTCCAAACCATTCCATTCCACCAGAGCTGTTGCTATAAACATTTCCTACTTTCTGCTGATCTGAAGTGAGGGGGGGTTAATGAGTTTGGGGGTGGGGTTATCGGAGAGTATGTCACTGAATGCAGGTATCATTGTTGCAGCACCAGGGGATGAATCCCAACTGACTAATCGTGCCTGTGTGTGAAAGGCACTGCCAGAATTTTAAGGTTTTTAATCAGGTCACCACATAGGTGGGCTAGTGAAGTGCTGCACTACTAAGAGCAAACTACCTCCTAGAGGCTTCTTAAAGAACTATCTGTGTGTTGGCAGGCCGAATCCAGCTGTGGGGTCATGCCATTGCTGTTGACTGGGCAGAGCCAGAGGTGGAGGTGGACGAAGACACCATGGCAACAGTAAAGATCCTCTATGTCAGAAACCTGATGCTAGCCACAACAGAGGAGACCATTGAGAATGAGTTTAACGCCATCAAACCAGGTAGAAACTGTCAGCATGTAATCAGCGCCCACTTTATTAAGAACACACAACTTATTTAGGTATGTAGACATGCCCAAGATGATATGCTGAAGATCAAAATGAGCATCAGAATTGGAAATAAAGGTGATTTAAGTGACATTAAACAGAGCATGGTAGTTGATGCCAGATGGGGTGGTCTGAGTATTTTCACACACAGCCATCTCTAGGGTTTACAGAAATGATCCAAAAAAGAGAAAATATCCAGTGAGGCAGCACTTCAGGCCTTGTCGATGCCTTGTAATCAACAGTTGGTGGTGATGGTGTCCATTTATGTCATTTAGCAGACACACTCATCCAGAGAGAATTACAACTAATACAAGCAATTGTGGGTTAAGGGCCTTGCTAAGGGACCAGAGGTTGGATTTCAACCCTAAACCTTCTCGTCCATAGTCCAGTACCTTAACCGCTAGGCCACCACAGTCCCACAACAGTGTAATGGTGTGGGGGATTTCTTGGCACACTTCGAGCCCCTTAACACAATTTAAACAATCTTCTTACTGGGTGCTGGCAGTACTTGTGGCTCAGTGGTAAAGCAGCATAAAGGTTCTGAGGTACATTTAGGAACCCTGCAATGGATGGTGCCCATTCCAGGGTGAACCTCTACCCTGCATGCCAGTGAATTCCACACTCGGCACTATAACAAACTTCGGTATTCAGTTTGTATTTGTATTCGGTTTATCAGGTACCAGTATAAAAACACACTCAGCAAACTGTAGGGGAATCTTTAGGTAAAAAAATGCCATACAGCAAGAAAATCAACAGATGACAGGTTTTCCTTAAATTTCCTTGGAAATAGTTCTTTCTATTTACATCATTAGTAAGCAACAATGAATATCCTAGAAACAAGAGCAAGCTAGAACAACGTAAGACGTTTACAAATACAATTTTGAAGGATTCAAAGCAGCGGCCTAAGTGAGGCTAAATGACGGTCAAGATGTTAAACTGTGCTTGTGACAAACTCACAGGTGTAGTGGAGAGGGTGAAAAAGATCAGGGACTACGCTTTCGTTCACTTCTCTCAGAGGGAGGATGCCATCGCAGCTATGAATGCACTGAACGGAAAGGTAAAGCAGCGCAATTTCATAGCTTCATTCAACATATTTAAATGACAATGACAAAATGATACGAGGTCACAAGCTTTCTCTCTGCAGGTGGTTGACGGATCTCCTATAGAGGTGACACTGGCTAAGCCGGTGGACAAGGACAGCTATGTGCGGTATACCCGTGGTACAGGGGGCCGAGGGGTGGCTGTGCTGCAAAGCGACTATGCCTACACACTTGGACAAGTGTATGACCCTTCAGCAGCTTATCTGGGTGCCCCAGTGTTTTACGCCCCCCATGCTTACACAGCTGTGCCCACTCAGTTCCGATTCCCCATGACTAAGGGCCACGTTGGCACTCGAGGTCTGGTTCGCACACCCTCTGTCAGAGGTGAGTGTTACAAATGCATATAGAGCATAACGCCCTCTTTCCCTTTATATCAATTCATAGCTCAAAGAGTTTTAGATAAGAATACAATGAGGTATGTCTTTCTGGACGGAACGCTGGCCCAGACCTGTTGAAGGGATTGCATTTTGAGAGTCTGTGGCTGGGGATAGAACCCGCTGCTTGGAAAGCGTCTACAATGAGCCATGTGTGTTTTTTTCTGTTATTTGGTGCAAAATGCTTTGAATCTGTTCTCCATGCCTGCATAATACAGAAATGTAATCATTGGGAGTTGGGAACCAAATCAACCAACGCAATGGCATTACAAATCAGAGCTACTTGAATGAATTAACAGAGCCTGTACTGTGCTGGCTTGGAGTTCTCTGATACTTGATTGAAACCCAGGTGATTACTGGTGATTTGATTCGATTCAATGCCTTTTTACATTCCTAGAAATTTACATGAATATGCCTGTAGGGGCGGCAGGTGTGCGCGGGCTGGGTGGACGAGGTTACCTTGCTTATGCGGGCGTGGGGCGTGGCTTCCCCGCATATCTAAAATCAGACAAATGCCCTGAGGACAAACTATATGACCTACTCCCTGGCATGGAGCTCACACCCATGAACGCCGTCACGCTGAAACCGCAGGGAATCAAACATGCTCCACAGGTAAATATGTTCATTAGGGGATTAAACAGTTTCTACAGTTTGGGGTGAAGTTTTCTGATATCAGAGGTGGGCAGAGCAGCAAAATCATTACTCAAATAAAATAGCATTAGATTAAGAATATATAGTATATCATATCAGTAAAAATAAAATACACATCCACGTAACACTAGACAATGACTTTTGTCCATTCTACAGATGAATATATCATGGAATAAAGCATTTTGTAAACTATTGAACTAAATATTGCATTGCTCATTACTCAGGGTAAAATTAAAAGTCATATTTTAATTTATTTATGAATATATGCATTACATAGAGCTTGCGACTCTAATGAGAATGAAAAGCAGAAGCTAAAGAAGCTGCTCTTATTTTATTTATTTCCCCATTTTTTACCCATTCTTATCCTGGTCAGCACCACACAGGGGTTCACAGGACACAACTGAGCATGCACCTTGAACCAGTCAGCACAGGCCTGGGTATTGGTTCACTGCTGCAGTGCAGGGCTGGCCCCCCAACTGGCTTTTCTCTTTTAAACACACCCATTTTCAAGTTCATACAATGTCCAGCCTGAGCGGGAGGCAGCATCAAGACTCAAACCCAAATTCCGTGCTTATGCCGGTAACCATTTGCAACACCCACAGAAGATCATATAACTACAACCAGAGATTAACAGATAAAAAAAATACAAAACAGTTGTTTTAAAGCACGCCATCATCTATTATTTTAAAATAATTACACAAATAAGTTAGTTATAAAGTTATAGGTTATAAAACAGAGAATCAGTGAGTTAGTTCTAAAGTTATAGGTTATAAAACACAGCCTCGGTGAGTTAGTTTTTAAGTTATAGGTTATAAAACAGAGAATTAATGTTTTAGTTTTAAAGTTATAGGTTATAAAACAGAGAATCAGTGAGTTAGTTATGAAGTTATAGGTTGTAAAACAGAGAATCAGTGAGTTAGTTATGAAGTTATACGTTATAAAAGACTCAATGAGTTAGTTATGAAGTTAGGATATAAAACAGAGAATCAGTGATTTAGTCCTGAAGTTATAGGATATAAAACAGAGAATCAGTGAGTTAGTTCTGAAGTTATAGGTTATGAAACAGAGAATCAGTGAGTTAGTTCTTAAGTTATAGGTTATAAAACAGAGAATAAGTCAGTTAGTTTTGAAGTTATAGGTTATAAAACAGAGCCTCTGTGAGTTAGTTCTGAAGTTATAGGTTATAAAACAGAGAATCAGTGAGTTAGTTCTAAAGTTATAGGTTATAAAACAGAGAATCAGTGAGTTAGTTCTGAAGTTATAGGTTATAAAACAGAGAATCAGTGAGTTAGTTCTGAAGTTATAGGATATAAAACAGAGAATCAGTGAGTTAGTTCTAAAGTTATAGGTTATAAAACAGAGAATCAGTGAGTTAGTTATGAAGTTATAGGTTGTAAAACAGAGAATCAGTGAG